>VYZN01003151.1:0-115684 GCA_009761285.1 Aphis glycines | reverse complement strand
AATAAAAAAAAGTATCTATCAACATTTTAAACAAATGTATTAGATCAGTTAGAAATTGATAAAAAATATAAACATAACATACTCAGTTATATGTATATATGAGATTTTAAAAAATCGAATAACATAATTGTTATTCATAATTATTTGAAAGTATACTGCTTCAATTTTTGTAAGCTAGTTAAGCACTGAGTATTAATCCCATGCATTTGAAACAAATAAAATGAAAATTAAATATAAAATTAAATAATAGCTTATTTGTATTAAGAATTTTTTAATTATTGCTATATCATAGTTAATAAGTTAATCGTGTACTAATCCTACGTAATTTTAGTTTAGCTATTACTTGGTTTCACAATATTCATATGAACCAATTGAAACAATTGCATTAAATTCAAAAATAATGGAAGGAGAAAAGATATTAGTTCCTACTTAACATTAACTTTGTATGTGTATGTTACAAGTTGAAATTTCTTATCAGTTATCCAAATTATATGTAAGTAGTATATAACAATTTTTATTTTTCTAATAAAAAAAACAGTATACACCTCACACATCTTAAACATATGTCATTAGCATCAGTTATAAATTGATAAAAAATATAACATAACATACTCAGTTATATGTATATATGAGATTTTAAAAATCGAATAACATAATTGTTATTCATAATTATTTGAAAGTATACTGCTACAATTTTTGTATGCTAGTTAAGCACTGAGTATTAATCCCATGCATTTGAAACAAATAAAATGAAAATTAAATATAAAATTAAATAATAGCTTATTTGTATTATCAATTTTTTAATTGTTGCTATATCATAGTTAATAAGTTAATCGTGTACTAATCCTACGTAATTTTTGTTTAGCTATTCCTTGGTTTCACAATATTCATCAGAACCAATTGAAACAATTGCATTAAATTCAAAAATAATGGAAGGAGAAAAGATATTTGTTCCTACTTAACATTAACTTTGTATGTGTATGTTACAAATTGAAATTCCTTCCCAGTTTTCCAAATTATATGTAAGTAGTATATAACAATTTTTTTATTTTTCAAATAAAAAAAACAGTATTTACCTCACACATTTTAAACAAATGTCATTAGCATCAGTTATAAATTGATAAAAAATATAACATAACCTGCTCAGTTATATGTATATATGAGATTTAAAAAAATCAAATAACATAATTGTTATTTTTAATTATCTGAAAGTATACTGCTACAATTATTGTTTAGCTAGTAAAGTACTCAATATTAATCCCATGCATTTGAAACAAATAAAAAAAAATAAAAATATTAAATTAAATAATAGCTTATTTGTATTATGAATTTTTTTAATTATTGCTATATCATAGTTAATAAGTTAATCTTGTACTAATCCTACGTAATTTTTGTTAAGCTATTACTTGGTTTCACAATATTCATCTGAACCAATTGAATCAATTGCATTAAATTCAAAAATAATGTATGGAGAAAAGATATTAGTTCCTACTTAACATTAACTTTGTATGAGTATGTTAAAAATTGAAATTTTTTATCAGTTATCCAAATTATATGTAAGTAGTATATAACAATTTTTATTTTTCAAATAAAAAAAAACAGTATTTACCTAACACATTTTAAACAAATGTCATAACAATCAGTTATAAATTGATAAAAAATATAACATAACATACTCAGTTATATGTATATATGAGATTTTAAAAAATCGAATAACATAATTGTTATTTTGAATTATCTGAAAGTATACTGCTACAATTATTGTTTTGCTAGTAAAGCACTCAGTATTAATCCCATGCATTTGAAACAAATAAAATGAAAATTAAATATAAAATTAAATAATAGCTTATTTGCATTAAGAATTTTTTAATTATTGATATATCATAGTTTATAAGTTATTCGTGTACTAATCCTACGTAATTTTTGTTTAGCTATTCCTTGGTTTCACAATATTCATCAGAACCAATTGAAACAATTGCATTAAATTCAAAAATAATGGAAGGAGAAAAGATAATAGTTCCTACTTAACATTAACTTTGTATGTGTATGTTACAAATTGAAATTTCTTATCAGTTTTCCAAATTATATGTAAGTAGTATATAACAATTTTTATTTTTCAAATAAAAAAAACAGTATTTACCTCACACATTTTAAACAAATGTCATAAGCATCAGTTATAAATTGATAAAAAATATAACATAACATACTCAGTTATATGTATATATGAGATTTAAAAAAATCGAATAACATAATTGTTATTTATAATTATTTGAAAGTATACTGCTACAATTTTTGTATGCTAGTTAAGCACTGAGTATTAATCCCATTCATTTGAAACAAATAAAATAAAAATAAAAATATTAAATTAAATAATAGATTATTTGTATTATGAATTTTTTAATTATTGCTATATCATAGTTAATAAGTTAATCGTGTACTAATCCTACGTAATTTTTGTTTAGCTATTACTTGGTTTCACAATATTCATCTGAACCAATTGAAACAATTGCATTAAATTGAAAAATAATGGAAGGAGAAAAGATATTAGTTCCTACTTAACATTACTTTGTATGAGTATGTTAAAAATTGAAATTCCTTATCAGTTATCCAAATTATATGTAAGTAGTATATAACAATTTTTATTTTTCTAATAAAAGAAACAGTATTTACCTCACACATTTTAAACAAATGTCATTAGCATCAGTTATAAATTGATAAAAAATATAACATAACATACTCAGTTATATGTATATATGAGATTTTAAAAAATCAAATAACATAATTGTTATTTTTAATTATCTGAAAGTATACTGCTACAATTATTGTTTTGCAAGTAAAGCACTCAGTATTAATCCCATGCATTTGAAACAAATAAAATAAAAATAAAAATATTAAATTAAATAATAGCTTACTTGTATTATGAATTTTTTAATTGTTGCAATATCATAGTTAATAAGTTAATCGTGTACTAATCCTACGTAATTTTTGTTTAGCTATTCCTTGGTTTCACAATATTCATCAGAACCAATTGAAACAATTGCATTAAATTCAAAAATAATGGAAGGAGAAAAGATATTAGTTCCTACTTAACATTAACTTTGTATGTGTATGTTACAAATTGAAATTCCTTATCAGTTTTCCAAATTATATGTAAGTAGTATGTAACAATTTTTTTATTTTTCAAATAAAAAAAACAGTATTTACCTCACACATTTTAAACAAATGTCATTAGCATCAGTTATAAATTGATAAAAAATATAACATAACCTGCTCAGTTATATGTATATATGAGATTTTAAAAAATCGAATAACATAATTGTTATTCATAATTATTTGAAAGTATACTGCTACAATTTTTGTAAGCTAGTTAAGAACTGAGTATTAATCCCATGCATTTGAAACAAATAAAATTAAAATTAAATATAAAATTAAATAATAGCTTATTTGTAATAAGAATTTTTTAAATATTGATATATCATAGTTTATAAGTTATTTGTGTACTAATCCTATGTAATTTTTGTTTAGCTATTACTATGTTACACAATATTCTTCTGAACCAATTGAAACAATTGCATTAAATTCAAAAATAATGGAAGGAGAAAAGATATTAGTTCCTACTTAATATTATCTTTGAATGAGTATGTTAAAAATTGATATCCCTTATCAGTTATCTAAATTATATGTAAGTAGTATATAACAATTTTTATTTTTCAAATAAAAAAAACAGTATTTACCTCACACATTTTAAACAAATGTCATTAGCATCAGCTATAAATTGATAAAAAATATAACATAACCTGCTCAGTTATATGTATATATGAGATTTAAAAAAATCGAATAACATAATTGTTATTTTTAATTATCTGAAAGTATACTGCTACAATTATTGTTTTGCTAGTAAAGCACTCAGTATTAATCCCATGCATTTGAAACAAATAAAATGAAAATTAAATATAAAATTAAATAAAAGCTTATTTGTATTAAGAATTTTTTAATTATTGATATATAATAGTTAATAAGTTAATCGTGTACTAATCCTACGTAATTTTTGTTTAGCTATTCCTTGGTTTCACAATATTCATCAGAACCAATTGAAACAATTGCATTAAATTCAAAAATAATGGAAGGAGAAAAGATATTAGTCCCTACTTAATATTATCTTTGAATGAGTATGTTAAAAATTGATATCCCTTATCAGTTATCTAAATTATATGTAAGTAGTATATAACAATTTTTATTTTTCAAATAAAAAAAACAGTATTTACCTCACACGTTTTAAACAAATGTCATTAGCATCAGTTATTAATTGATAAAAAATATAAAATAACATACTCAGTTATATGTATATATGAGATTTTAAAAAATCGAATAAAATAATTGTTATTTATAATTATTTGAAAGTATACTGCTACAATTTTTGTATGCTAGTTAAGCACTGAGTATTAATCCCATGCATTTGAAACAAATAAAATAAAAATTAAAATATTAAATTAAATAATAGCTTATTTGTATTATGAATTTTTTAATTATTGCTATATCATAGTTAATAAGTTAATCGTGTACTAATCCTACGTAATTTTTGTTTAGCTATTAATATGTTACACAATATTCTTCTGAACCAATTGAAACAATTGCATTAAATTCAAAAATAATGGAAGGAGAAAAAATATTAGTTCCTACTTAACATTAACTTTGTATGAGTATGTTAAAAATTGAAATTCCTTATCAGTTATCCAAATTATATGTAAGTAGTATATAACAAATTTTATTTTTCAAATAAAAAAAACAGTATTTACCTCACACATTTTAAACAAATGTCATTAGCATCAGTTATAAATTGATAAAAAATATAATATAACATACTCAGTTATATGTATATATGAGATTTTAAAAAATCGAATAACATTATATTTATTTATAATTATTTGAAAGTATACTGCTACATTTTTGATTTGCTAGTAAAACACTCAGTATTTATGTCATGCATATGAATCAAATACAATAAAAATAAAAATATTAAATTAAATAATAGATTATTTGTATTATGAATTTTTTAATTATTGATAAATCATAGTTTATAAGTTATTCGTGTACTAATCCTATGTAATTTTTGTTAAGCTATTACTATGTTACACAATATTCTTCTGAACCAATTAAAACAATTGCATTAAATTCAAAAATAATGGAAGGAGAAAAGATATTAGTTCCTACTTAATATTATCTTTGAATGAGTATGTTACAAATTGAAATTCCTTATCAGTTTTCCAAATTATATGTAAGTAGTATATAACAATTTTTATTTTTCAAATAAAAAAAACAGTATTTACCTCACACATTTTAAACAAGTGTCATTAGCATCAGTTATAAATTGATAAAAAATATAACATAACATACTCAGTTATATGTATATATGAGATTTAAAAAAATCGAATAACATAATTGTTATTTATAATTATTTGAAAGTATACTGCTACAATTTTTGTATGCTAGTTAAGCATTGAGTATTAATCCCATGCATTTGAAACAAATAAAATGAAAATTAAATATAAAATTAAATAATAGCTTATTTGCATTTAGAATTTTTTAATTATTGATATATCATAGTTTATAAGTTATTTGAGTACTAATCCTATGTAATTTTTGTTTAGCTATTACTATGTTATACAATATTCTTCTGAACCAATTGAAACAATTGCATTAAATTCAAAAATAATGGAAGGAGAAAAGATATTAGTTCCTACTTAATATTATCTTTGAATGAGTATGTTACAAATTGAAATTTCTTATCAGTTATCCAAATTATATGTAAGAAGTATATAACAATTTTTATTTTTCAAATAAAAAAAACAGTATTTACCTCACACATTTTAAACAAATGTCATTAGCATCAGTTATAAATTGATAAAAAATATAACATAACATATTCAGTTATATGTATATATGAGTTTTTAAAAAATCGAATAACATAATTGTTATTCATAATTATCTGAAAGTATACTGCTACAATTTTTGTATGCTAGTTAAGCACTGAGTATTAATCCCATGCATTTGAAACAAATAAAATGAAAATTAAATAAAAAATTAAATAATAGCTTATTTGTATTAAGAATTTTTTAATTATTGATATATCATAGTTTATAAGTTATTCGTGTACTAATCCTACGTAATTTTTGTTTAGCTATTCCTTGGTTTCACAATATTCATCAGAACCAATTGAAACAATTGCATTAAATTCAAAAATAATGGAAGGAGAAAAGATATTAGTTCCTACTTAACATTAACTTTGTATGTGTATGTTAGAAATTGAAATTCCTTATCAGTTATCCAAATTATATTCAAGTAGTATATAATAATTTTTATTTTTCTAATAAAAAAAAACAGTATTTACCTCACACATTTTAAACAAATGTCATTAGCATCAGTTATAAATTGATAAAAAATAGAACATACCATACTCAGTTATATGTATATATGAGATTTTAAAAAATCGAATAACATAATTGTTATTTATAATTATTTGATGTATACTACTACAATTTTTGTTTTGCTAGTAAAGCACTCAGTATTAATCCCATGCATTTGAAACAAATAAAATGAAAATTAAATATAAAATTAAATAAAAGCTTATTTGTATTAAGAATTTTTTAATTATTGATATATAATAGTTAATAAGTTAATCGTGTACTAATCCTACGTAATTTTTGTTTAGCTATTCCTTGGTTTCACAATATTCATCAGAACCAATTGAAACAATTGCATTAAATTCAAAAATAATGGAAGGAGAAAAGATATTAGTTCCTACTTTACATTAACTTTGTATGTGTATGTTACAAATTGAAATTTCTTATCAGTTATCCAAATTATATGTAAGTAGTATATAACAAATTTTATTTTTCAAATAAAAAAAACAGTATTTACCTCACACATTTTAAACAAATGTCATAAGCATCAGTTATAAATTGATAAAAAATATAACATAACGTACTCAGTTATATGTATATATGAGATTTTAAAAAATCGAATAACATAATTGTTATTCATAATTATCTGAAAGTATACTGCTACAATTATTGTTTTGCTAGTAAAGCACTCAGTATTAATCCCATGCATTTGAAACAAATAAAATGAAAATTAAATATAAAATTAAATAATAGCTTATTTGTATTAAGAATTTTTTAATTATTGATATATCATAGTTTATAAGTTATTCGTGTACTAATCCTATGTAATTTTTGTTAGCTATTACTATGTTACACAATATTCTTCTGAACCAATTGAAACAATTGCATTTAATTCAAAAATAATGTATGGAGAAAAGATATTAGTTCCTACTTAACATTAATTTTGTATGAGTATGTTAAAAATTGAAATTTCTTATCAGTTATCCAAATTATATGTAAGTAGTATAAAACAATTTTTATTTTTCAAATAAAAAAAACAGTATTTACCTCACACATTTTTAACAAATGTCATTAGCATCAGTTATAAATTGATAAAAAATATAACATAACATACTCAGTTATATGTATATATGAGATTTTAAAAAATCAAATAACATAATTGTTATTTTTAATTATCTGAAAGTATACTGCTACAATTATTGGTTTGCTAGTAAAGCACTCAGTATTAATCCCATGCATTTGAAACAAATAAAATGAAAATTAAATATAAAATTAAATAATAGCTTATTTGTAATAAGAATTTTTTAATTATTGATATATCATAGTTTATAAGTTATTCGTATACTAATCCTATGTAATTTTTGTTTAGCTATTACTATGTTACACAATATTCTTCTGAACCAATTGAAACAATTGCATTAAATTCAAAAATAATGGAAGGAGAAAAGATATTAGTTCCTACTTTACGTTAACTTTGTATGTGTATGTTACAAATTGAAATTCCTTATCAGTTTTCCAAATTATATGTAAGTAGTATATAACAATTTTTATTTTTCAAATAAAAAAAACAGCATTTACCTCACACATTTTAAACAAATGTCATTAGCATCAGTTATAAATTGATAAAAAATATAACATAACATACTCAGTTATATGTATATATGAGATTTTAAAAAATCGAATAACATAATTGTTATTTATAATTATTTGAAAGTATACTGCTACATTTTTTGTTTTGCTAGTAAAACACTCAGTATTTATCTCATGCATTTGAAACAAATAAAATAAAAATAAAAATATTAAATTAAATAATAGCTTATTTGTATTATGAATTTTTTAATTATTCCTATATCATAGTTTATAAGTTAACTGTGTACTAATCATACGTAATTTTTGTTTAGCTATTACTTGGTTTCACAATATTCATCTGAACCAATTGAAACAATTGCATTAAATTCAAAAATAATGGAAGGAGAAATGATATTATTTCGTACTTAACATTAACTTTGTATGAGTATGTAAAAAATTGAAATTCCTTATCAGTTATCCAAATTATATGTAAGTAGTATATAACAATTTTTATTTTTCAAATAAAAAAAACAGTATTTACCTCACACATTTTAAACAAATGTCATTAGCATCAGTTATAAATTGATAAAAAATATAA
Source organism: Aphis glycines (assembly GCA_009761285.1). Taxonomy (NCBI): domain Eukaryota; kingdom Metazoa; phylum Arthropoda; class Insecta; order Hemiptera; family Aphididae; genus Aphis; species Aphis glycines. The sequence goes on along the minus strand of VYZN01003151.1, from coordinate 107,116 downwards.
CATAACATACTCAGTTATATGTATATATGAGATTTTAAAAAATCGAATAACATAATTGTTATTCATAATTATTTGAAAGTATACTGCTACAATTTTTGTAAGCTAGTAAAGCACTCAGTATTAATCCCATGCATTTGAAACAAATAAAATGAAAATTAAATATAAAATTAAATAATAGCTTATTTGTAATTTAAGAATTTTTTAATTATTGATATATCATAGTTTATAGTTATTCGTGTACTAATCCTATGTAATTTTTGTTTAGCTATTACTATGTTACACAATATTCTTCTGAACCAATTGAAACAATTGCATTAAATTCAAAAATAATGGAAGGAGAAAAGATATTAGTTCCTACTTTACATTAAACTTTATGAGTATGTTAAAAATTGAAATTTCTTATCAGTTATCCAAATTATATGTAAGTAGTATATAACAATTTTTATTTTTCTAATAAAAAAAACAGTATTCACCTCACACATTTTAAACAAATGTCATTAAGCATAAGATATAAATTGATAAAAAATATAACATAACATACTCAGTTATATGTATATATGAGATTTTAAAAAATCGAATAACATAATTGTTATTCATAATTATTTGAAAGTATACTGCTACAATTTTTGTTGCTAGTTAAGCACTGAGTATTAATCCCATGCATTTGAAACAAATAAAATAAAAATAAAAATTAAATTAAATAATAGATTATTTGTATTATGAATTTTTTAATTATTGCTATATCATAGTTTATAAGTTAATCGTGTACTAATCCTATGTAATTTTTGTTTAGCTATTACTATGTTACACAATATTCATCTGAACCCAATTGCATTAAATTCAAAAATAATGTATGGAGAAAAGATATTAGTTCCTACTTAACATTAACTTTGTATGAGTATGTTAAAAATTGAAATTTCTTATCAGTTATCCAAATTATATGTAAGTAGTATATAACAATTTTTATTTTTCTAATAAAAAAAACAGTATTTACCTCACACATTTTAAACAAATGTCATTAGCATCAGTTATAAATTGATAAAAAATATAACATAACCTGCTCAGTTATATGTATATATGAGATTTTAAAAGATCAAATAACATAATTGTTATTTTTAATGATCTGAAAGTATACTGCTACAATTATTGTTTTGCTAGTAAAGCACTCAGTATTAATCCCATGCATTTGAAACAAATAAAATGAAAATTAAATATAAAATTAAATAATAGCTTATTTGTATTAAGAATTTTTTAATTATTGATATATCATAGTTAATAAGTTAATCGTGTACTAATCCTACGTAATTTTTGTTTAGCTATTACTATGTTACACAATATTCTTCTGAACCAATTGAAACAATTGCATTAAATTCAAAAATAATGGAAGGAGAAAAGATATTAGTTCCTACTTAACATTAACTTTGTATGTGTATGTTACAAATTGAAATTCCTTATCAGTTTTCCAAATTATATGTAAGTAGTATATAACAAATTTTATTTTTCAAATAAAAAAAACAGTATTTACCTCACACATTTTAAACAAATGTCATTAGCATCAGTTATAAATTGATAAAAAATATAACATAACCTGCTCAGTTATATGTATATATGAGATTTTAAAAAATCGAATAACATAATTGTTATTTTTAATTATCTGAAAGTATACTGCTACAATTTTTGTTTTGCTAGTAAAGCACTCAGTATTAATCCCATGCATTTGAAACAAATAAAATAAAAATAAAAATATTAAATTAAATAATAGCTTATTTGTATTATGAATTTTTTAATTTAATCTTGTACTAATCCTACGTAATTTTTGTTTAGCTATTCCTTGGTTTCACAATATTCATCAGAACCAATTGAAACAATTGCATTAAATTCAAAAATAATGGAAGGAGAAAAGATAATAGTTCCTACTTAACATTAACTTTGTATGTGTATGTTACAAATTGAAATTTCTTATCAGTTTTCCAAATTATATGTAAGTAGTATATAACAATTTTTATTTTTCAAATAAAAAAAACAGTATTTACCTCACACATTTTAAACAAATGTCATTAGCATCAGTTATAAATTGATAAAAAATATAACATAACATACTCAGTTATATATATATATATGAGAATTTAAAAAATCGAATAACATAATTGTTATTTTTAATTATCTGAAAGTATACTGCTACAATTATTGTTTTGCTAGTAAAGCACTCAGTATTAATCCCATGCATTTGAAACAAATAAAATGAAAATTAAATATAAAATTAAATAAAAGCTTATTTGTATTAAGAATTTTTTAATTATTGATATATCATAGTTAATAAGTTAATCGTGTACTAATCCTACGTAATTTTTGTTTAGCTATTCCTTGGTTTCACAATATTCATCAGAACTAATTGAAACAATTGCATTAAATTCAAAAATAATGGAAGGAGAAAAGATATTAGTTCCTACTTAATATTATCTTTGAATGAGTATGTTAAAAATTGATATCCCTTATCAGTTATCTAAATTATATGTAAGTAGTATATAACAATTTTTATTTTTCAAATAAAAAAAACAGTATTTACCTCACTCATTTTAAACAAATGTCATTAGCATCAGTTATAAATTGATAAAAAATATAACATAACCTGCTCAGTTATATGTATATATGAGATTTTAAAAAATCGAATAACATAATTGTTATTTTTAATTATCTGAAAGTATACTGCTACAATTATTGTTTTGCTAGTAAAGCACTCAGTATTAATCCCATGCATTTGAAACAAATAAAATGAAAATTAAATAATAGCTTATTTGTATTAAGAATTTTTTAATTATTGATATATCATAGTTTATAAGTTATTCGTATACTAATCCTATGTAATTTTTGTTTTGCTATTACAATGTTACACAATATTCTTCTGAACCAATTGAAACAATTGCATTAAATTCAAAAATAATGTATGGAGAAAAGATATTAGTTCCTACTTAACATTAACTTTGTATGAGTATGTTAAAAATTGAAATTCCTTATCAGTTATCCAAATTATATGTAAGTAGTATATAACAATTTTTATTTTTCTAATAAAAAAAACAGTATACACCTCACACATTTTAAACAAATGTCATAAGCATAAGATATAAATTGATAAAAAATATAACATACCATACTCAGTTACATGTATATATGAGATTTTAAAAAATCGAATAACATAATTGTTTTTTTTAATTATCTGAAAGTATACTGCTACAATTATTGTTTTGCTAGTAAAGCACTCAGTATTAATCCCATGCATTTGAAACAAATAAAATGAAAATTAAATATAAAATTAAATAAAAGCTTATTTGTATTAAGAATTTTTTAATTATTGATATATCATAGTTAATAAGTTAATCGTGTACTAATCCTACGTAATTTTTGTTTAGCTATTCCTTGGTTTCACAATATTCATCAGAACCAATTGAAACAATTGCATTAAATTCAAAAATAATGTATGGAGAAAAGATATTAGTTCCTACTTAACATTAACTTTATATGAGTATGTTAAAAATTGAAATTTTTTATCAGTTATCCAAATTATATGTAAGTAGTATATAACAATTTTTATTTTTCAAATAAAAAAAAACAGTATTTACCTAACACATTTTAAACAAATGTCATAACAATCAGTTATAAATTGATAAAAAATATAACATAACATACTCAGTTATATGTATATATGAGATTTTAAAAAATCAAATAACATAATTGTTATTTTTAATTATCTGAAAGTATACTGCTACAATTATTGTTTAGCTAGTAAAGTACTCAATATTAATCCCATGCATTTGAAACAAATAAAATAAAAATAAAAATATTAAATTAAATAATAGCTTATTTGTATTATGAATTTTTTAATTATTGCTATATCATAGTTAATAAGTTAATCTTGTACTAATCCTACGTAATTTTTGTTTAGCTATTCCTTGGTTTCACAATATTCATCAGAACCAATTGAAACAATTGCATTAAATTCAAAAATAATGTATGGAGAAAAGATATTAGTTCCTACTTAACATTAACTTTATATGAGTATGTTAAAAATTGAAATTTTTTATCAGTTATCCAAATTATATGTAAGTAGTATATAACAATTTTTATTTTTCAAATAAAAAAAACAGTATTTACCTAACACATTTTAAACAAATGTCATAACAATCAGTTATAAATTGATAAAAAATATAACATAACATACTCAGTTATATGTATATATGAGATTTTAAAAAATCGAATAACATAATTGTTATTTTAATTATTTGAAAGTATACTGCTACAATTTTTGTTTTGCTAGTTAAGCACTGAGTATTAATCCCATGCATTTGAAACAAATAAAATGAAAATTAAATATAAAATTAAATAATAGCTTATTTGTATTAAGAATTTTTTAATTATTGCTATATCATAGTTAATAAGTTATTCGTGTACTAATCCTACGTAATTTTTGTTTAGCTATTACTATGTTACACAATATTCTTCTGAACCAATTGAAACAATTGCATTAAATTCAAAAATAATGGAAGGAGAAAAGATATTAGTTCCTTCTTTACATTAACTTTGTATGTGTATGTTACAAATTGAAATTTCTTATCAGTTATCCAAATTATATGTAAGTAGTATATAACAATTTTTATTTTTCAAACAAAAAAAACAGTATTTACCTCACACATTTTAAACAAATGTCATTAGCATCAGTTATAAATTGATAAAAAATATAACATAACCTGCTCAGTTATATGTATATATGAGATTTTAAAAGATCAAATAACATAATTGTTATTTTTAATGATCTGAAAGTATACTGCTACAATTATTGTTTTGCTAGTAAAGCACTCAGTATTAATCCCATGCATTTGAAACAAATAAAATGAAAATTAAATATAAAATTAAATAATAGCTTATTTGTATTAAGAATTTTTTAATTATTGATATATCATAGTTTATAAGTTATTCGTGTACTAATCCTATGTAATTTTTGTTTAGCTATTATTATGTTACACAATATTCTTCTGAACCAATTGAAACAATTGCATTAAATTCAAAAATAATGGAAGGAGAAAAGATATTAGTTCCTACTTAATATTAACTTTGTATGTGTATGTTACAAATTGAAATTCCTTATCAGTTTTCCAAATTATATGTAAGCAGTATATAACAATTTTTATTTTTCAAATAAAAAAAACAGTATTTACCTCACACATTTTAAACAAATGTCATAAGCATCAGTTATAAATTGATAAAAAATATAACATAACGTACTCAGTTATATGTATATATGAGATTTTAAAAAATCGAATAACATAATTGTTATTCATAATTATCTGAAAGTATACTGCTACAATTATTGTTTTGCTAGTAAAGCTCTCAGTATTAATCCCATGCATTTGAAACAAATAAAATGAAAATTAAATATAAAATTAAATAATAGCTTATTTGTATTATGAATTTTTTAATTATTGATATATCATAGTTAATAAGTTAACTGTGTACTAATCCTACGTAATTTTTGTTTAGCTATTACTTGGTTTCACAATATTCATCTGAACCAATGGAAACAATTGCATTAAATTCAAAAATAATGTATGGAGAAAAAATATTAGTTCCTACTTAACATTAACTTTGTATGAGTATGTTAAAAATTGAAATTTCTTATCAGTTATCCAAATTATATGTAAGTAGTATATAACAACTTTTATTTTTCAAATAAAAAAAACAGTATTTACCTCACACATTTTAAACAAATGTCATTAGCATCAGTTATAAATTGATAAAAAATATAACATAACATACTCAGTTATATGTATATATGAGATTTTAAAAAATCGAATAACACAATTGTTATTCATAATTATTTGAAAGTATACTGCTACAATTTTTGTAAGCTAGTTAAGCACTGAGTATTAATCCCATGCATTTGAAACAAATAAAATGAAAATTAAATATAAAATTAAATAATAGACTATTTGTATTATGAATTTTTTAATTATTGATATATCATAGTTTATAAGTTATTCGTGTACTAATCCTATGTAATTTTTGTTTAGCTATTACTATGTTACACAATATTCTTCTGAACCAATTGAAACAATTGCATTGAATTCAAAAATAATGGAAGGAGAAAAGATATTAGTTCCTACTTAACATTACTTTGTATGAGTATGTTAAAAATTGAAATTCCTTATCAGTTATCCAAATTATATGTAAGTAGTATATAACAATTTTTATTTTTCTTATAAAAAAAACAGTATTTACCTCACACATTTTAAACAAATGTCATTAGCATCAGTTATAAATTGATAAAAAATATAACATAACATACTCAGTTATATGTATATATGAGATTTTAAATAATCGAATAACATAATTGTTATTTATAATTATTTGAAGTATACTACTACAATTTTTGTATGCTAGTAAAGCACTCAGTATTAATCCCATGCATTTGAAACAAATAAAATGAAAATTAAATATAAAATTAAATAATAGCTTATTTGTATTAAGAATTTTTTAATTATTGATATATCATAGTTTATAAGTTATTCGTGTACTAATCCTACGTAATTTTTGTTAAGCTATTACTATGTTACACAATATTCTTCTGAACCAATTGAAACAATTGCATTAAATTCAAAAATAATGGAAGGAGAAAAGATATTAGTTCCTACTTAATATTAACTTTGTATGTGTATGTTACAAATTGAAATTCCTTATCAGTTTTCCAAATTTTATGTAAGTAGTATATAACAATTTTTTTATTTTTCAAATAAAAAAAACAGTATTTACCTCACACATTTTAAACAAATGTCATTAGCATCAGTTATGAATTGATAAAAAATATAACATAACCTGCTCAGTTATATGTATATATGAGATTTTAAAAAATCAAATAACATAATTGTTATTTTTAATTATCTGAAAGTATACTGCTACAATTATTGTTTTGCTAGTAAAGCACTCAGTATTAATCCCATGCATTTGAAACAAATAAAATGAAAATTAAATATATAATTAAATAATAGCTTATTTGCATTTAGAATTTTTTAATTATTGATATATCATAGTTTATAGGTTATTTGTGTACTAATCCTATGTAATTTTTGTTTAGCTATTACTATGTTATACAATATTCTTCTGAACCAATTGAAACAATTGCATTAAATTCAAAAATAATGGAAGGAGAAAAGATATTAGTTCCTACTTAACATTACTTTGTATGAGTATGTTAAAAATTGAAATTTCTTATCAGTTATCCAAATTATATGTAAGTGGTATATAACAAATTTTATTTTTCAAATAAAAAAAACAGTATTTACCTCACACATTTTAAACAAATGTCATTAGCATCAGTTATAAATTGATAAAAAATATAACATAACATACTCAGTTATATGTATATATGAGATTTTAAAAATCGAATAACATAATTGTTATTCATAATTATTTGAAAGTATACTGCTACAATTTTTGTATGCTAGTTAAGCACTGAGTATTAATCCCATGCATATGAAACAAATAAAATAAAAATAAAAATATCAAATTAAATAATAGCTTATTTGTATTATGAATTTTTTAATTATTGCTATATCATAGTTTATAAGTTATTCGTGTACTTATCCTATATAATTTTTGTTTAGCTATTACTATGTTACACAATACTCTTCTGAACCAATTGAAACAATTGCATTAAATTCAAAAATAATAGAAGGAGAAAAGATATTAGTTCCTACTTTACATTAAATTTTTATGTGTATGTTACAAATTGAAATTTCTTATCAGTTATCCAAATTATATGTAAGTAGTATATAACAATTTTTATTTTTCAAATAAAAAAAACAGTATTTACCTCACACATTTTAAACAAATGTCATTAGCATTAGTTATAAATTGATAAAAAATATAACATAACATACTCAGTTATATGTATATATGAGATTTTAAAAAATCAAATAACATAATTGTTATTTTTAATTATCTGAATGTATACTGCTACAATTATTGTTTTGCTAGTAAAGCACTCAGTATTAATCCCATGCATTTGAAACAAATAAAATGAAAATTAAATATAACATTAAATAATAGCTTATTTGCATTTAGAATTTTTTAATTATTGATATATCATAGTTTATAAGTTATTTGTGTACTAATCCTATGTAATTTTTGTTTAGCTATTACTATGTTATACAATAATTATTGCTTTATGATAGTTTATAAGTTACATGTACTAATCCTATGTAATTTTTGTTTAGGTATTACTATATTACACAATATTCATCCGAACCAATTGAAACAATTGCCATCATAGTAGAAACTTACATTACTTATAACAGAAATTATCAATAAATAACAATAAAAAAAGTAGATGTACTTACCAAAATTGTATACAACTGACACGATAATTACCAGCTTCATAACAGGTAACGTTGAAACTATGTACTCTTGTACTATCACTACCAGTGCTGGATTAAATGTTTCATGGGCCTAAATGACTATTAGAAAAGGTTATCATTACAAATTAAAAAGAAATTTGTCAAAATTGTTTGGAACACATTTTTTAATTATAGTCGATTTCTAAAATATGTTGGTATATATTATACATAGGATTTTGTAAAATTTGAACTTAAGATAACATTTTTTAAAGTGGTTAAAGTTCATGTTTTTTTTAAATTATTGTATGCCAAACTTTTGAAAATCTCGTATTAAAATTTCAACTCTTAGCTACATATTATACAAAGTTTTGCGGATTTGTTTTGAAAACTGTTGAAAATTTTTTATTTTTGACCTCTTTAATGGAAGTACCAATGATATTCACTTTGCCATTGGAAACGACCTCCAATGTTATAAAATGAAACATTATTTCGATAAGATATGGTGTAGATAGGCACAAAAAAAACACACATCACATCGTTGTAAAATCAATCACTTCGTTTATAATCTAAAAAATTACGGGGCGAATTTTGTTGAGGGCCTTAAGCAATGTTTAATTTGCTTGTTGGTTAATCCGGCACTGATCACTACTATCCAAAAACCAACAAAAATGAATATTATAAATTATATTAATATTAATAATTACTGTTCGTAGGTAAACACCGTGTTTTAAATTTGATAATCATACGCAATACGCAAAAGATACAAGTGTTGAGAGAATGGCGATCGGCGAAACTACTGGTCGAGTGCGCGGCTGCGTAAATACTGAATACCTACGGAGTACAGTGTACACAGTACACATGGTCGTGGCGGGGTACGGCGGTGGCAGAGCGTCGCAGCGACGGCAAACAGCCGTTAGAAGGTTTTCGGGGTTTTCCCCGAATAAAACTCAACAACAACACCAAATTTATATAATATTATTTAATAATTATATTGCAAATCATAATTATAACTTTGGATTGGTGGCGGTGATTGGCTGTCTTTGTCTAACACACGCACAACATTAGAATTTAGACGCGTTTTTGTCCAACGTACTGATTTATACAGTTAAGCGATAAAAATTCTGAAAACAGATTTGAATTGGTCATCGAGTGTACTTGAGATCGGCTGGCTAGTCCACTTTTCCCAGTTATACGCCTTAACTCCTATGAATTTGGTTTCAATCTTTTAAAATTTTAGGAATTATCAAACATTAATTATTTGCAATTAAAATCAGAAACTTTAAGATGTGGACTGGCCAATATTATATTAAATTATTTGCTAACTTATTGCCAATTGGTTATTATTGGCTACTTAGTACTTACGAAAATAATACTGAATATATTTACACATAGAAAGAAGACAAAATGTATAATATCTACGTACAAATTAATAAAAATTTTATACTATTTAGGTACATAAAATTAAAAAACACAAAGTAAAATGCTGTTTTAAAATCATCAACCAATGCAAGGAAATTACAAGGTATAGGTATTTGGTACATAAAAGTTAGGTCGCATATACAACTATATAAATTACACTTGCCTATGCATGTAGGATTAGATAGATTATAATCTTTTATATCAAAATAATACAATAAGTACCGATTATACCGTAATTCCAAAATGTGTATCAACACACAATTGTTTTGAGATAGACAAGGGTTAAGTCTTAACTCTATTCATACCCGTCATTATGCACCTACCTGAAAATAAACAATAATAACAGCTTTGCAGTTTAGTATATATATTTGAATGCGCTAGTATATTTATTTTATTTTCGCAAAAGATAAATAATATATGGACAATATTAAGCGATATTTAGCTTAGAAATACACCCATACACGATATGATATAAACAAAATAGTAAAAATTAAGACATTTTATCACACCATGAATTCCAATTTATATTATATATAACATATTATTATAATATAATATTTTTATTTTTATTTATTTTTGGAGTGAGTGTTTAGTTGTATTAGTCTGTCCTAGAAACGTGTGAAATTTTAATATGTTCAATATAATATTATATAATAATATAATAAAAATCCAACTGCAGGCAACTGTACGGTCTACGAATAAATGCGAATAATAAAACGTATACCAACTATATAAAACCACAGAATAGATTAAATCGATTAGATTTGGATTTTTAATCTATTTTAATCTAACATTTTAAAACTAACTTCTACCATTATCCTGAGCTGAAAAAAGTAATAATATACAAGATTTTCAAGAAAAAGAATTCGATGCATATCGACTTGGAATAGTTATACATACCGACTCAATACAAGTTGTACAAGGCCGATACAGGCCGGTACGTCGTATCACTTGTATATTGAACGTGTATCTTCTTGAACATTCAAATTTAACTCGATGCGCATCAATTTCTTCCTCGAAAATATTGAATATTAAATTTTAAATCTAATAATCTCAATTTTTTTTATAACATACATCGCCCCCTCCACTTTAACCACTGCATATATGGTGTGATGACACATTTTTACATATAATAATTATTAATACAGTATTGTAAGGACAAGCAAGTGTGGAATATCTTATTATTAAAATAATTTAACAATTAAAGTAGAAACACACGTCTCCTTGCTAAAAGTTAAAACTCAATGTCTCTGCGATAAGTTCGGAACTATAAGTATACATTTTTCGTTATCAAATAATATACATATTACCTTTATGTATAATATATTGTGTCGGTATACTGTTAATATTCTATATATGAATTTGAATAAATAAACGTAAAATCGCTTAATCGATGTACCTTGTAGAATATTAGTATTGCAGATACATTGATACATGTAGGTATATGTCTTATTTAGACTGAATACAGTCGACATTCATATGTCGACGTCGATTAGGTATTAGATACGAAAATACGAGGATTAAACTGTAGGTACCTTACTATTTTAACACGTGTAGAAAATAAACACGTTTCAAAGACCGCATGTTAATCACCTATTTATTGAATATTAATCAAACTCGGGCGCACAACTGATGAACGTAAAAACTATTACGGTATAGCAGTGGTGGCCGGTGGTAACTGGTATATTATTATATATTTTCTTCTTCTTATGCTTTTCCTTCGCCTTCTCTACCGACTATTTGAGGTCGGCCCAAATGGTCCACAATCTCCACTTACTAACGATTCTTGGCATCCTCCTCACAACACCAGTCATTCTCATATCACGCCCTACAACTTCAAACCATTTCTTTTTCGGTCTTCCCCTTGCTTTTTTTCCATCCACCCTCGTGTTCTTTGTCACGGAAACTGCCTCGGTTTTTTCTCTTCTTAAAACATGTCCTAGCTATCTCGACCTATTTTCACGCATGACAAAATTACGCATTTTGTCAACTATACTACCTCTTATATAAAAAGGAAATAATATAAATATATTTAGGAGGAGTTATAAGCTAACTAAAATTACAAACACCGTTAATTCCCACCTATCTACTGACATCGCCGACACAAACCATACTAGTTGTATTAATTATAATAGAATTTATTATGAGTTATTATTATCATCAATCCAAATATTACACAACGGGCTATACCGTAGAGTATTACTCTATGGGCTATACCTAGAAATGTAACTACTAGATAACACGCCACTGCGATGCCGATAACGTTCGTATAATCGCTTATTTCTGGTAACCGATGTCTACCGGTCGACGCTCATGATACATAACGCTCATGATGTATTGCCGTCTAGGTAACATTCTCGGTATCGCACAAATTAACGGAATGATCAATCAGCCGTAAAGACAAATAAATGTCATAATATAGCGTCAGCACGACACTACGACAGTCGAACAGTAAATATTATCATTTATCTGGAAAAAAGTTGTCAAGTTGCCTGTTTAAGTAGTATAAATGTTGGTATTTTTTTTCCAATCGGACCTAACTAATTGTCTACTGAATCAGTAGTAATACCTATTAAATTGGAAATAATCAGAAAAATCGTGAAAAACAAACCTTTTGCTAAAATCATCGAAATTGTACGGTTAGAAATTGAGTTATTAAAGGAGACGTGCAAACTTTTTAATGAGAAATTACAATGAAATCTTGAATCACGGCGACCGCATCACACGTCCAAATGCCATTAGAACAAGATATAAATTGATAATAAATATAATATTACATAATAAACATTATGTTTTTATGAGATTTTTATAATTTGAAAAACATTATTGCTATTTAAAATTATTTGAAAGTATACTGCTTCAATTTTTTTTTTGCTAATAAAAAACTTTGCTACTAATGTTATAATGATATTATTACGGGTGAGCAGGTTGGTGAAATGGTTCGAAAATTATATTTTTCAAAACTCATGATTTTGTGGGAATTATGTGTATTTTAATGAAGTGATTTTCAATTTTTAAGTATTAAATGTTAAATTATTTTACCAGTTGACCAGTTATAATATGTATTATTTTAAAGATTATTTTTCGGAAGTTGATTACCTTATCGGTAGGTACTTGCTTACGCTGAACATAGACATAGTTTCCGTGTATTTGTAAGTTGTTTGATTTAGTATTAAGTATATTATATAATACACCTTTAGTATTTATATGCGTTATAAATATAACACAATAAGTAGCGGGCCTTGGTTTCTTTCGATTCAATACCAGAAATTCCACCGATAATTATTTACAAATCGTTGGATTTCTACTTATTGTACTGGTGTATAAAGAATTATATTTTATTAAAGTAGAGTAATAAATGTGGTCTATGATATAGCTAATGTAGAGGGAATTTAATGCGTTGTTGACAAAAATTCTTTGGATAGACCTTGATCTATAGTACGTGGGTACTCCATAAATATATATATATATTATATATTAATATTTATGCTTGTGTTCAATTTATTTAAATTTGCAGAACAGACTACAGACTGTACCTTTGTTCATTATACTTGTACAGTTTATATATTACTTTTAACATAAATATTTTAATGTCGATTCCATTATACCTATTGCAATATTGCATGATATTATTTTATTATCATATGCATATTTATTTATATTTTATACAATATGCATGTCTTGCGTGTATTAATACTGTTAATTGTATAGTACATCGCACTCAATATAAGTACATATTTAGATATCCTTTGAGAATTGAAAAAATATGTGTAACTATATTGTGGTATGGCTACCTTAATTATAGAGAATATTATAATATTATTATTTATTATCTAGCTAAATATAAATATTGTTGTCCGTTTTTTGAATTAAATAGTTTTAATTTAATCCTAGATTTAAATTAAACTAACTTAGGTTATATTATACGTAGCCACGTAGATAATAAAGAACATTTACAATATTATTTAATACACAAATTAACTTAATTTTACTTATAAAAAATATTTTATTTTATCAAATTACAATACTTGATTACCATCTAGTAAAAAAATAACAATGGATTTATTTTTGAACTTACAATTGTAGATAACATTTTGAAACTTCCATCTTTCTGAGAACTAAATGAAAAAAAAAAACATTATTTTTTTTAATATAACTAATACACCAATATTATAGTTTAAAGATGTGATAGTAGTATTTCACATATATTCATAAGCAAAACAACTAGGATGCAAGGAGTTTTACTGTGTTCCTCGCAATATTAAATAATTAATACATTACTTCTGTAGTTTAAAATAAACCCTAAAATATTTTTTTTACATTCTGAGCATAACAATAAAATTATTGATTATGCAATGATGTATTGATGTGCTTTTTTTAATGTATTGTACTTTTATACAATAAATATAGTAAGATAATTGCTTCAAATTTTAATTGTAAGTGATGTTTTTGATATCAAATTTTAGTTAAAAATTATGATATCCAGTACATTCAAAACAAAAAAAAAAATAAAGAAAAATTGGAATTTTTATGTTGAACCAGTTTTTAACAAAATTAAGAAAGTTTTGTTATTTTTAAAAATACATGTTTTTATGGGTACAACACGATTGCGAACGAATTGAACTTATCAAAGAATTTGTATTTTTAGATGAAAAACGAACGCTTGCGAACGTTTTTTTAGACTACGTTGCTAAGCTTATTAATAAATTATTTATTTTTAACATTTATTATCTATTCCTTATATACATTTTTTAGATTCTGAACGGAGTGATGAATGTATTGATTTTACAATGGTGTATGTTTTATTTTGTGTGTCTGTGTACAGCATAACTAGTCGAAATAATGCTTCAATTTCAAACATTGAGGGTGGTTTCTCCGATGGAAAAGTGAATATCCTAGGTGCATTATAGAGGTAAAAAGTAAACATTTTCCAACAGTTTTCAAAAAAATCGAGAAAGAAAAAAAAAAAAATGACGGAAAAACGGGAATTTTTAAGCAAAACCAGTTTTCGTCAAAATCGAATTTTTTATTATGCTATAACTCAAAAACTAATTGATGTAAATACTTGAAATTTTCACTAAATGTTTATATTAGTGTTTTCCATACATAGATAAATTTTCAAAGAATTTTGACTTTTTTTGAACTATTTATAGACAATTGAAATTTTCAATTTTCCTAAGAATTTTTTTTTGAAGTGTCGATAAAATTTTTTTGGCCCTATCAGAATACTTGAAAATTTTATACAAAGTTCCTAATATATTATTTTTATAGTGATTAAAAAATTATAAGAATACATAGGCTCAATTTTTTTTTTATTAGCATATGAAGTTCAAATTTTGACGGAAATTCGTCAAAATTATGAATATTTGAAAATTATTTTGTAGGTATAATTCATAAAAATATTTGTATAGATAGCTAAGATTTGAAAATTTAATACAAGATTTTTCATAAGTTTAGCTTACAGTAATTATTAAAGAACATAAATTTTGGTGTATTCAGTCCATTAAAAAACATAAACCACCCTTTTCGCCAACAACTGGAAATTATATCCTAGGCTGACAAATCATCTACGTTCAGAATCGTTTTTCGTAGACAATGATACCTATCATTGCATTCAAATTTAACCTACCCTAGTCCGAGATCCATCCCACCCCCTATTGTACAGCAGAACGGTACCAACTTGCCCGCTTTTTTTTATTTTAACTATAAACTATAGGTATTAATAATACAATTAAAACATTACTTTTCGTTACAAACCAAAATAAAATAATACAAAATAATATGTAATATTTAAAATATTAATTGATTAAAACAATTTTCGTTGAATAAATATCAATGCAAGTGCATAATAAAGGTCAAAAGTAAAGTTTTCAAAAAAATCAAGAAAAAAAAAGTGACGGAAAAACGGGAATTTTTACGCAAAAACAGCTTTTGACCAAATAGATTATTTTATGGATTGTACCAATATTCGGCAATTCGGAATGTTAATTTGGGTCTCCATTTGGGTACCATCCTTATGTAGGCCGGGCATGAAATGTTTTAACATTTTACCGCCCTTCCATCCAAAACCAAAAAAATTAAAATAAAACGAATAAGTGCAATCAACGTATGTGCCCATGTGACTCGGAATGAAATATTAATAAAAATAAAGTTTAGTAAACCAGACTTTGAAATAAAATGTCATAATAGGATATGACACCCAAATCGCCCGCGTCATTACGCCACTACCGATGAGTCGTCGACATGTCGGCAGTGACCTGTATGTCCGCACGCGCATGCGCGCGACGTATTTCATCAAATACGTAATCGCTAGTCGCCCAATGTTATATCAGGATACATAGGGACTACCTCGTTACTTATATTTTGTTCTTAATCATTAATGAATGATACTTTTTACCAGGTCAATGGAATTGAAAACTTATTATAAGGAACAATTCATTTTGAAACGTCACCGAAGTGCGACAATACTACCAAGTCAAGTGTCTCCGCAGTAACGCAGACCGTAATGACGCGTTATCTTAACACCGCTCGTATGGCGCTTGATGCCAAAGCTATCATTTTCGCTTGGTTTTTTTATTATAAAATTATGTGGTGGCCGTGAGAACGGCCGTTTTAGGCGAGCGGGTTTACAACCCGTATCAATTACTTTCTTCGTCTGGCGTTTTTCGCGTCTTCTAGCCATTTCAGGATGTACTCGTGTTTTTTTTTGTTCATCGATCGATTTTCATCTTCCTTCTCTGTATTATCCACCGTTCGCACTGAGCATAATTCGGAGCTAACGCCTTTGTCGACTTTAGTTGTTGTTTCTGCAGCGGCCTTTTTTTGCTCGTCATACTTCTCTGGGCGATCCATGGTGATGAACTGTTGATCGTTCGTGTTTTTTTGCGTCTTATATACATTTCTCCAGTGAGAATCCGATGCGTTGATTGGCCAGTAGGATGGGCCTATCAAATACTCGGTTCTTACAGGGAAAATGTATATAAGACGCAATGAAACACGAACGATCATCAGTCCATCACCATGGATCGCCCGGGCAAGTACGACGAGCAAAAAAAAGCGGCCGCGGAAGCAAGAAGAAATGCATGCAATGCCGGTAAAAGCAGTGGTTCGGGACTGACCTCGGTGCGAGCGGTTGACACGGCAAAAGAAGAAGAAAAACGCCGACGAAACTTAGAGAAACGAGAAAACATTGAGAAATGGGTGAAGGATGTGAACAGATATTATTAACCACGTGCCGCCAGAAGATCGGCACACTTAAAACGGCCGTTCTCACGGCCAACACAAAATCTTATAACAAAAAACTGAGCAAAAACGATACCGTTGGTACCAGGCGGCCATACGAACTGTGTTAAGATCACGCGTCATAACGGTCTACCTGAACCAATGAAAACCTCGGAAAGGTCGGCAGACGGGTATAAATACCGTTACACCGGCCGGCCACGACACATTCAATCGTCGACCTCTCAGACGTTCGGACCTAACCACACAAGGAAACACGGAGAACCACTAAGGACTATACACGAAGATGGTCGCAACCGACGAAAACGCTCAACTGAGCAAACAAGCGATCCATCGACGACCACCACCGTGAATAATAATGATACCGGGCGACAGAGCTAGTCAGTGCTCCTGTCGATATCACCGACCATCCCGCACCAGCGCGGCAGCCAGCGGCATAGGATGTGCTTGATCCGGCGAATATACACGTTTCAAACGTGTAATCAAAACTGTCCTTTTTAGGACGATCAGACTTGTGAAGTTTGCAACTACGGAACACCGACGAACGCGCCCGGTTTAACCTTACCATTATTTTGCGGCCAAACGAAACTAAAAGTGTGGCCGTCTCGCACCTGGTGGCAAAATGCCTACAACACTTCTACATTATGTCTCTCCAAGCGAATTATATTGAAAACCCTGGGTTCAACGAAATGTTTTCGTTGAAAACGGCCAATAGGCGCCGGACGACCACACTTCCAGATTCCTTGGCCGAATGTCAGTTCAATTATCGAATTAAGTAAAGACCAAATACGGCTTACCTTAACCGTGCGGCGCACTAATAAAACGGCCGTTCTCACGGCCAACACAAAATTTTATAACAAAAATCAAACGAAAAGGATACCGTTGGTATCAGGCGACCATACGAACTGAGTTGAGATGACGCGTTTACGCGCTATCCACTATATAAATACAATATAGAAATATGTTTATTTTAGTCCATATCGATTTATAGAGTACCAGTAGCAAGCGATATGAACTGCTGGTAAAAATGAGCTGTCTAGTCATATATTCACTGTTATTTTTACACGATTGTAATATGTATAATTTAATAAAAAAAAAAATTATAAATCTATTTCAATTTATTGATATTAAATTAAACTTACTAATTTCATTATACAAATAGTGTTGTGGCAATACATGACATCTAATTCCCATGCATAATAATGCTGATCGAACGGAGGTGCATATTATGTAAATTTTAAATAAAATTTTTACCTTAAATACAACAACATTATCAAAAAAGTATGTACTGTTATTTAGCTGTACATGAAATTAATAAATTACATTCGAATTGTGTTATAAAATATATACATGTCTAATATAACTTAGGTATCTAATTTATTAACATAATAGGAACGCGTTTAATTTCAAAATTATATAGGTATAAAACACAATTTTCATTTGTTACGAATGTGTCCATACGTGTTCAGTAGATAATAACAGTACCGAATATTATCGTGAATATTTGTGGACTGTGATCATAGGTAAAATCGATGGACGATGATTAAATTTTTAAGTTTTCTATACTTAATCTATGCAACCATGATTTAATGAATCATGCATTACCTATAATATAATAAATATCAATTTTACTAATAACATATAGGTATCATAATAAAAAAAAAAACAATAATTAATAGATTATACTATTTTGATTCAACATAAATATATTTATTTTACAACATTTCAAATTTTACTTTCACAAAAATTTATTTTTATCTTTATAATTTTAAATAGGAACTATTTAATTTTACTTTCTAACAATTTCAAAATAATAAATAATTCAACATCTTAATAGATTTTTACAGTAATCGTTTCCTAACCCAGTACTAAAATATCATAATCGAGAAAATAATATAATTATAGAAAATGTGAATAAAAAGTACAATACCTCAATACCACCATATACAGTAAGTATTTTATGAAATACCAAAAAAGTTAATAGGTACATGTTATGGAGAATACTGGATACATATTATACATATAGGTATTACGCATAAAATTGAATAAAAAGAAAAACAACTTATAAATTAACTTATTAACTTATTAATCTATAATAATTCAACAATTTATATACAAGATTTACAAATAATAAAATATTTAAAAATTTGATGATAATATATATATATTTATTGATCTTTTAAGATTACGCAACACCTGCATGTGTTTTCTCCGTCTTACAAACTCGTATAACATGGCAAATTAATTACGCTCAGTAGATCACGTTTAGTTTCGTCAGTTTAAAAATTATAAACAAATGATAACTTTATCGTTACGTACTTGTGGTTTTATTACACGGCTTATTATGGATACATATTTAAGCTTATGCAACGCCCCAGCTTGTGCGACATTGTGAATCTCAAATAAAAATACCGGTTACCCGTGTAAAGTGTAGATTTAATAATAGGAGTAATAGCATCTCAACGGTGCGGCGGCCAGAATTTTATGATGTGCGATGTATTTTGTTGCTCAAATCGGACGGAAACGACGTGTTTACTTTTGTATTTATTATATCATAATAATATAAACAATAATATTATATTATATACCTCATATAATACTTTCTAATGCCTATTAGTCAAGGATGCCCGCAGAAAATGTTGCTCAGGAAGGACAAAAAAATTGCAAGTATTTAAATACTTATGGGAAGATTTACCGCTACATCTTTCATCTACTCATACTATGTAATAGTATCATTAATTTTTTTTTTTAAAACTAATTCTAGTTAATATAACTTTACACATTAAATTAGTTTTAAAATTTATAAGAAAAAACATAATAGAGTTAAAAGAAAACAACTTTATTTGATTTAATTTACATATTACTTCATATTTTATTATTTTATTCAAAAAGTATTTTGATAGGGCCAAAAAAATTTTATCGACACTTCAAAAAAAAATTCTTAGGAAAATTGAAAATTTCAATTGTCTATAAAAAGTTCAAAAAAAGTCAAAATTCTTTGAAAATTGATCTATGAATGGAAAACACTAATATAAACATTTAGTGAAAATTTCAAGTATTTAAATCGATTAGTTTTTGAGTTATAGCATAATAAAAAATTCGATTTTGACGAAAACTGGTTTTGCTTAAAAATTCCCGTTTTTCCGTCATTTTTTTTTTGTTTTTCTCGATTTTTTTGAAAACTGTTGGAAAATGTTTACTTTTTACCTCTATATTGCACCAAGGATATTCACATTTCCATCGGAGAAACCACCCCCGAAGTTTGAAATTGAAGCATTATTTCGACTAGTTATGCTGTACACAGACACAAAAACAAAAAAACATACATCGTTGTAAAATCAATACATTCATCACTCCGTTCAGAATCTAAAAAATGTATATAAGGAATAGATAATAAATGTTAAAAATAAATAATTTTTTAATAAGCTTAGCAACGTAGTCTAAAAAAACGTTTGCAAGCGTTCGTTTTTCATCTAAAAAAACAAATTCTTTGATAAGTTCAATTCGTTCGCAATCGTGTTGTACCCATAAAAACATGTATTTTTAAAAATAACAAAATTTTCATAATTTTGTTAAAAACTGGTTCAACATAAAAATTCCAATTTTTCTTTATTTTTTTTTTTGTTTTGAATGTACTGGATATCATAATTTTTAACTAAAATTTGGTATCAAAAACATCACTTACAATTAAAATTTGAAGCAATTATCTTACTATATTTATTGTATAAAAGTACAATACATTAAAAAAAGCACATCAATACATCATTGCATAATCAATAATTTTATTGTTATGCTCAGAATGTAAAAAAAATATTTTAGGGTTTATTTTAAACTACAGAAGTAATGTATTAATTATTTAATATTGCGAGGAACACAGTAAAACTCCTTGCATCCTAGTTGTTTTGCTTATGAATATATGTGAAATACTACTATCACATCTTTATACTATAATATTGGTGTATTAGTTATATTAAAAAAAATAATGGTTTTTTTTTTCATTTAGTTCTCAGAAAGATGGAAGATTCAAAATGTTATCTACAATTGTAAGTTCAAAAATAAATCCATTGATATTTTTTTACTGGATGGTAATCAAGTATTGTAATTTGTAGAAATGTTTTAAAGTTTTGACTCTGATCATTTTATATTAGATTACAATTTATGATGATTAAAATATTCAATTTAAAAATGTACAAATTTAATTGGGAATAAATCTCCAAGAATTCTTGAGAATAAAATAAAATATTTTTTATAAATTAAATTAAGTTAATTTGTGTATTAAATAATATTGTAAATGTTCTTTATTATCTACGTGGCTACGTATAATATAACCTAAGTTAGTTTAATTTAAATCTAGGATTAAATTAAAACTATTTAATTCAAAAAACGGACAACAATATTTATATTTAGCTAGATAATAAATAATAATATTATAATATTCTCTATAATTAAGGTAGCCATACCACAAATAGTTACACAAATTTTTTCAATTCTCAAAGGATATCTAAGTATGTACTTATATTGAGTGCGATGTACTATACAATTAACAGTATTAATACACGCAAGACATGCATATTGTATAAAATATAAATAAATATGCATATGATAATAAAATAATATCATGCAATTTTGCAATAAGTATAATGGAATCGACATTAAAATATTTATGTTAAAAGTAATATATAAATTGTACAAGTATAATGAACATAGGTACAGTCTGTAGTCTGTTCTGCAAATTTAAATAAATTGAGCAGTAGCATAGACATATTTATGGAGTACTTACGTACCATAGGTCTATTCTAAGAATTCTTGTCAACAATGCATTAAATTCCTTCTACAGTCTACACCTCTATCATTTAATCATTGATCACATTTATAACTCAACTTTAATAAAATATAATTCTTTGTATACCAGTACAATAAGTAGAAATCCAACGATTTGTAAATAATTATCGGTGGAATTTCTGGTATTGAATCGAAAGAAACCAAGGCCCGCTACTTATTGTGTTATATTTATAACGCATATAAATACTAAAGGTGTATTATATAATATACTTAATACTAAATCAAACAACTTACAAATACATGGAAATTGGAAACTATGTGGCTTGTACATTCGTATCGTGCTGTCGTTGGATTTATTATTTTCGTGTTTTTATAGTGCTTAATAATGTCCGCAAAAAAACGTAAAATTGATGATGAAAATAGAACTTTTAACACCCATGAGAGAATGACCATTTATTTATTATTAGGTAACAAAATATAATGCTAATTAAAGTGGCTCGCTTGATTTTAATTTTCAAAAAATTGAACCTCTACTTTAAATATCCCATCCCTGTCATGGGTAATATATTACCTATATATATTTTATTATATTTTGTAAGTATTTTGAATTTAGAAAAATTTTGATTGTTTTGCTTGGATATGGATAATTTTATTTAATGTTGTAATAGTTGAATAATATTCTTTGTACACATTGTACAATAACTGACGTGTTATTATTACCCATTATAAAATAACATATTTTCTGAACCTTCGCTCGAGCCGTTTCTCATTCGGGCTGGCAGTATCACTACACTATCACTATAAAGATCATTTACTACGCACACAGCAGTATGGATCTGTGTGAAGATTTTCTTTTCTTGCTGATAGAATTACTATCCCTCCCAAAGATCATTAAATTATAGATTTTGCGTAGAGCGTTAAGTGTATTGATTTTTCAATAATGTGGGTTTTTTTTTTTTTTTTTGTATAAACACTTACACAAAAATATTTAATGTAATACACCTATATTAATATATACTAGCTGAATTACCCGACTTCGCCCGTGTGTATTTTTGTGTTTTTCACATTCAGGAATATGGGTTCATAGATAAAATAATAATGCTATAGTACTTTGTACCGTGGCCTCGACAATATTGTGTTGATGCTCTTACTTCGAACGATTCGCGTCGTCGCCCGGCGGTTGTGTGCGTCGCGTAGTCGTGAGAACTTACACATACACACTTTTAATGATATATTATATATTATAATATATACTAGCTGAATTCCCCGGATTCACCTGTGTGTATTTTTATGTTTTTCATATTTAGGAATATCGGTGTACGCGCAATGCACGAGATTAACTTTTCGGAACAATTCTTATCTACACGACGGACAAAAAGGATAGGTTTCTTGAAACCCACTGGCCGCCGTGCGACTGTGTCGTGTAGCACAATTCGTATTGGCAGTGAATAATAATTATTATAGTTTATAACTACACTAAAACACATTTTTGAAAATGCTTTCTTATTGTACGGTGAAAATAAATAATCTCCATTCCAAATTTCAAGTACGTACGTTGCGTAGTTTTTGAGTTATAGTGGACCACTATATTATAATCAGTATATTATAATCAGTGTCTAAATTGTATTTGAATTTTATGTGTATAGACGATATTATAATGTAGATATGTAAGTATGTAAATGTCAGCATATATCTGTATAAACATAATAAAAATACACTGGCTAAATTTATTTTTATAAACATTTTAAGTTTAGATTTGGATGGAATTACTTATCTAAACGATAAATAATGATGTTTATTACGTTATTTTGTTTTAACATTATTTGCGGTAACTTAAAACTTTTACATATTATACGGGTATTTTATTATTTTGAATTTTATTATATATAATTACATTTTTTATTTATTTTAAGATATTATTTATTTATACTAAAAATCTATTTTATCAGTTTTACTGTATTTATAGAAATATGGTATAATATTTTATACTAATAACATAAAAAATGCAATATTTTCGGAAAAATTATATCAACTTACTGTACTATTTAAAGTAAATAAACTACTTATGAAGAACTTTGTATTGACATTCAGACTAATGGACCATTTCCGTTCAGAATCATTTTTCACTTTCAACGGTGAGCCATTCAATTAAAATGTGACACACTTGACAACCTAATGTACCTACCTAATGCCTATTTTTTAAAAAACACTTTAAAAACTTAATAAAATAATAGAATTTAGTTGATATATAATTACAATAGGTTTTAAGTTTGAGGCTCTGGTTGCATTCTTTTTCTTTGTTAAATAAAAAAAAAAACAGTATGCATATTTTTTTAATAAATTTGGATGAGTTTTCAGAGTAGTATAGTTATTGATTAGTGATTACAGTAAAACTTTTCTATAACATACCCTCTATTAGACGAGATCCTCCTTATAATGGAAAACGTCAATAGTCTTGGTTCAAATAATATAATATAATTCTATCTCCCTATAACAAAAAACTCTTTATAATAGAAAAAGTTGTTGGACACAATTGATTCCGTTCCAGAGAGGTTTTAATGTAAAATATTGTAGAAAATAACATACCTATAATTTTTAGTTTTTTTTATATCAGTAATTTCTTGGTGAGAGAATTTTAACAAATGATTTTATTTTAAACATTCGTTTTATTCAATAAGTTAGCTACATAAAAACAAAAAATGAGAAAAACAGCAGTAAAAATAAAATGCAGATAGTTATACAATGAAATATGGCCTTAAATTCTTTAGTTACTTCTTACTGAATATAATAAAATAAGCCAAAGTACTTATACAAAATTAAAAATTAGTGGTAATGATAGAAATGATAAAAAACAAAAAAACACAATTGTTTCATTACATGTAATGCGAAGTCAAGATAATTATTCAATATCTTATATTAATGTAGATTAATTAAAAACAATAAATCAAATTCATATAAAAAAACTTTGAAATACTTAGCAAGTCTTTAAATATTGCCTTTACGTAACAATGCATTTAATACTATTGAAACATAACAAAAACATTAATTTTAAATATGAAACTAATAGGAATACAAATATAACAAGTTTCAGTTTTAATTAAAAACAAACCAAAAATAAGTTAATAAAAATATATATATAGACACAACAATTTTTGAGTCAAGTTCACTGAATTTAATGCATCTTTAAAATTGTCCAATTTCTTTATATTATAAGCACCATTTGAAATTCTGTTGTTTTAATTCATTATTCATCTATAAATAAAACATTTAAAATTAGTTATTATTTTTATACTGTATTTATTTATTATTATGTATTAAATAGTATAATAATAATATTAAAATTTATTTTGAAAATAATTTTTAATGTAGAATTATAGTAATGGATTAATATGTTAAAAAAGGATAAAATAAAATTTAATAATATTATTTAAATCTTTGTTATATTAAAATATAATATCTAATTTTATTCTGGTTATTTATTATAGTTTATATTTTAAATATAAAAATAATTTAGTACATTCTTGTTATACGAGAATACAGTTTTTGTTTAACATCATAATCCTGCTTTCTAATAATACTAAATTTGCCCACTTTCTTATTATCATAAACTACCTCAATTTTATTTATATAACCAAAACATATTTAATTTTTAGTGAATATTTTTAACATGTATTATGAATGGCTACATTAAAAAAAAAAAAAAAATGAAATAAAGAAAAGATTTAAGTACATAGTATTTATTCATAGCAAACTTCATAAGCTATAAATGGTTGAATAACAATAATAATAATACAATGAATAATATTATTGTCGTTGATGAACGGCAACAACATGAATAAATTGGTAGTTTTACAAATTAAATGTTAAATTTAAGAACGAGTTACAATAATAAATTTATTATAAAAATTAAATGTTTTTTTAATAAGATTCATTAGTAATTATTTTATTTGGGTGTGTAAAATAACAAATTCCTGAAGTAGCATAACTGCTTTTTATTCAATCTTAGATTGAGACCAATTGTCTGTATTTTTATCACATAACTAATAAAAAAATAAAATAAACAGATAAAAACAACATGTGGTTAACAGGAACATCAGACTGATGCTGAAAAATAGTCTATTTTTAACTATCAAATAAATATTATATAAAGGAAACACAACATTACAACAATTAATAATATAGGTAATGATAGGTAATTGTTAATTACAATGCTGGTACGCAACTCATAAATATCTTAAATTTTAAATATATTGTAGTAGTTGCGATAATAAGTAGTCTCGTATAACAAGGAAGTACCAATAATAATATTTTAAAGATAAAGCATATAATTCTTTTGAATCTCATAATAACCCAAAAATTTACTTATAAATAGGTATTATTTGTTGTATATAATACCTATGTATAATCTCCTTTATTCAAATTAAAAAAAAGAAAATCATTTCTAAGTAAATAATATGTTTTTATGTTAAAAAATAAGTGATTAGTATGTACCTGTATTTTCTAGACTGCCAATGATTAAGCAAGCTTTAACAAACTTTCGATGAAATTTATGCTTCAAAATTTGACTAGGAGTTTGACATCCTCCAAATGATTTTGTTGTTTTCAGTGCTGATAGTTGTAACAATTGTTGACGAAAATCACTATTATTGAGACCATTGAGTTAGATCAGGTTAGTTAGTCAGGAACATTATGACTAGCTTTTTTTTCCTTGTTATAGATTGTGCCTTTTCTAGTCACACTTTCATTGACATTTACTTCAATTTTTGTTTTCAAAGGCATTAAAATACTTCTCCAGGTCTTCGGAATACCATTTGTTTCTATACATGCACAAAATAAGTTAAGTGGAGATCCTTCAGTAATTGAACCAATTAGATGGTAAAATCCACTATCTGTTTTGATAATATTTTTTGATTTTCGAGCTACCAAAACAAAAGCTTTATGAACTTTCTTCAACTCTGTAATTTGATCTCTTGCTAATAAAGTACCTATAAACATAAAATAAAAAATACATTATTTATGAGAGAGATAATAAAGTAACATTAACATATTGACATTTTTATAACATATTTCTTTAATTTTCTTACATGTATCTACCAACACTTTGAAAATATATGATAAGTTATTTTAACTACCTATTGCAATATATTTATTTTTTTCCATAAAATATAGCAAAACCAATAAATATATCAATACTATGTCTAGAGGGTAGTGCAAACTGTATGGTTATGAAAAATCTCAAATATTTCATTAGTTCGTTAAACATTTTGAAATTAGTAATTTATAATAACTAATATTTATGTATTGGTTAATAGTGTTATGGAATTTACACACAACACAAAAAAAATGTAAAATCTAACACTGGTCATACTAAGACTGACTTGAATCCCTGTGTGTTGTCAAGACGGTGCCCCGTGTCACATCAAAAACCCTTATTCAGCGGTTCCCACGGTAGCAGCATCTTACGACACACTCTGCATTATGATTGTAATGAAATACTTCTATATACTTACATATATAAATATATAAAAATCAAATATGTAATATTCAAGAGTTCTTAACAATAGTTGTCAATTTAATGATAGTTCTAGTAAACAACAGTGCAGTAACAATAGGGGACAAAAAGTATGCATTGAGTTCCTTGTACAGGTTTTGTGTTTAAATAAGAGCACTGAAAGCTCATTTTCCAAATTAAAATTGTTGAAAACTATCTTTGAAATTCAATTTCTCAAGAAAGATTAACTAGTAAAGTATACTTAATACTGAAAACTCAAGGACAAAATATGAAATTGATCTTAAAAAGTTAATAAATGACTTTGCAAGTATGATGTAGAAAGAAAAACATTTTAAAATAAAATCAATTATATAATATTTACTTTGATAGTTTCATTTATTTGTTGTTATTTTAATTTAATATTATGTTTAAATTGAGAAATATGAACATATCTATTACATATTGTTTAATAAATTATTTATTTTAATTAACTTGATTACTTGAAAAGTGTTTAAAAATATAATGATTGATGACTTTATATTACCAACATAACTACGTCTATACTGTTTCAAAAAATGTTAAAATTAATGCCATACGTTTTGTCTTGCATTAGGGCCTATCAATGGATTGTTGCTGCACTAGTTAAAAGTATTAAATGCATGTAAATAAACTATTATATTTTTATTCTTAAGCTTTCTTTCAATATCAGTTAGAAGTTATAACAGATGTTTAGAATTTAAAAGCAAATTATAAACATTTTTAAATTTTAAATTTATATTATTAAATATTATTTCATATGTATTGCCTATAGGTTAGGCTAATAAGTATTTTTTTATTCGACTAAATTTAAATGGTATTAAGAAAGAGAATATTTTAATCTGATTGTTAACTTGAATTCCTAGCCTTTTCAAGTTTGTCACTATTTACAGTTTATATGAAGAGTTAATGATGCATCATAAAAATATATTATTTCAAAATTGTTTGATACTGAGAGCTATGCATTTTATATTTGATAATAATCTTTCAAAAAAATAATAGGTATCCCATTTACATTCCTAAAGGCTAAAAGTATTTAAAAAAGTCTTGTTTTCATCAGTAATACAGAAGATTAGTGTTATGTCATAAATGTTTTGTACTAAACGAGAAGCATATACTTTAAGAAAATTTGAACAAAATTGTAGTTTAAACTTTCAATGCATATGATTTTTCATTAAACTAAGCAGTGTATTACTACACACTAACCTTAAAAAATTATAAAATTCAACAATTCTGCATAAACAACATGTAAACATAGTTAAAATATTAATTTTAAACGACATTATTACATAATTATAATGTGTATGATGGAAGCACTAATCATCCACATTATAGCTACAGCAAGTCTGTAACATTACTTTAAATTAAAGTGATGATTAAAATTTTTAAGTGATTCATCAAATTACTTAAAATTTGACTCTTCTCTTCAATAATATCATTGAATAGTAGTGATTCGACTGACGGCTGTCCAGTCTTTTGCGGTTGAAATGTCGAACTTGACGTTCCTCTTTGCTTGTCCATTATTAATAAACGATGCACAGTTCGATTACGACAAAAGAACAGCGATACGCGTTGGGATAACAATGACAATAACACTGTATATTTTAAACGAACAAAAAGACCGAACGCTATAAAATAATCACCAACGATTGATGTCGGAATCCATAATAATCGTTATAATATAATATGATATATTATCGGTAAGTACTTATTCTTTAGATTATACAAATCGGTATTTAGTAAACAACAGTAGTCGGTTAAAAGCAAGCACACCTCTAATCGGTAACAACGACTAGGCTCTTCAAAGGTTGAATTTCAAATGAAAACGGTAAACACTAAATAGTAAAGAACCAGCAGGTTCAAGGTATCTCTTAACTCCAAGCACGGTTAACCAAGGAGGCACGGCACCAGTATAATGTTAACGTCGTGTACAGTTGATAACATCCATTTGATTAAACCACGATTTTTTTTTCTTAAATCATGGATTATACATAATATTTTAACACAGATTTTAATGCCGATTAACGGTGTTCACTGTTTTGACTTAAAACTAATATATTACTGGTAAATGTTTATTAAACCGAATCGGAGAAAAACGCGTACAGTGTAATAAGACAATTATTATTACATTTAGAATTTATTTCCAAATTATTTTACGACGTATTCTTACAACGTATTATTATTATCTAGTATCTACTCAGTTGCTCTGAACACGCATTCTCTGACGTTAACGCTCTCGCCTATTAAATTTGCAATCCGTAATCCTTATATTATCAGTTCAGTTTAAATAATATAATATAATATGTGCCAGTGTGTTAGTGTTAATATTAAAAAACTACGGAGAGAGACAATGATTTGAAATGAATACAGGTCGAAAAAACGTAACTCACATAACAATATTTTTATAAAAGTATATGATATAGGCAGGTACAACCAACCTTACTTGTGCACACACTTGGTTTGACAAAGTCGCAAACTTGCGTGTTACTATTTATATACTATCGACAACTCAACTGTTGGGCACTTATATAGGGTTCAAGGTCATTTTGTTTTCCGAGCGAGCGAGCCACACGCGGTTTTTGGTAAATAACGTGTACCGTGTCACAAAATTTCTCATATGATTAACACAATCTTTTAAACACAAATAGCATTGCGAATAAATATACGAATATAGTTATTTATTGCATCATAAATCAAAATTAAAGAAAATGAGAGCCTGTCGCACGTTAATTATTAATTTAACCTGCATAGGTCCTTTACGTGACCGAACGCGTGTCCCGCAAAACGTTCACTTCTACATTTATTTATTTCTTAATTTGAACAAAAACTAATAAAAGTTCAAAATATTTTCTTATATCAATCTGAACCAATTGAAACAATTCCATTAAATTCAAAAATAATGGAAGGAGAAAAGATATTAGTTCCTACTTAACATTATTTTTGTATGAGTATATTAAAATTGAAATTCCTTATCAGTCATCCAAATTATATGTAAGTAGTATATTACAATTTTCATTTTTCTATTAAAAAAAACAGTATTCACCTCACACATTTTCAACAAATATCATTAACATAATATATAAATTGATTAAAAATACAACATAACATACTCAGTTATATGTATATATGAGATTTTAATAAATCGAATAA
The DNA here is from genome assembly GCA_009761285.1 of Aphis glycines. Lineage (NCBI taxonomy): Eukaryota > Metazoa > Arthropoda > Insecta > Hemiptera > Aphididae > Aphis > Aphis glycines. The sequence goes on along the minus strand of VYZN01003151.1, from coordinate 76,615 downwards.
CATAATTGTTATTCATAATTATTTATAATTATTTGAAATTATACTGCTACAATTTTTGTTTTGCTAGTAAAACACTCAGTATTTATCTCATGCATATGAAACAAATACAATAAAAATAAAAATATTAAATTAAATAATAGACTATTTGTATTAAGAATTTTTTAATTTTTGCTTTATGATAGTTTATAAGTTACATGTACTAATCCTACGTAATTTTTGTTTAGGTATTACTATATTATACAATATTCATCAGAACCAATTGCAACAATTGCAATAAATTCAAAAATAATAGAAGGAGAAAAGATATTAGTTCCTACATAACATAATCTTTGTATGAGTATATTAAAATTGAAATTCCTTATCAGTTATTCAAATTATATGTAAGTAGTATATAACAATTTTTATTTTTCTAATAACAAAAACAGAATTCACCTCACACATTTTCAACAAATGTTATAAACATAAGATATAAAGTGATAAAAAATACAACATAACATACTCAGTTATATGAATATATGAGATTTTAAAAAATCGAATAACATAATTATTATTTATAATTATTTGAAAGTATACTGCTACAATTATTGTTTTGCTAGTAAAACACTCAGTATTTATCTCATGCATATGAAACAAATACAATAAAAATAAAAAAAAATTAAATAATAGACCTGTTGTATTAAGAATTTTTTAATTTTTGCTTTATCACAGATCATATTATAAGTTTTTCGTGTACTAATCCTATGTAATTTTTGTTTAGGTATCACTATATTACACAATATTCATCTGAACCAATGCATTAAATTCAAAAATAATGGAAGGAGAAAAGATATTAGTTCCTACTTAACATTATTTTTGTATGAGTATATTAAAATTGAAATTCCTTATCAGTTATCCAAATTATATGTAAGTAGTATATTACAATTTTTATTTTTCTATTAAAAAAAACAGTATTCACCTCACACATTTTCAACAAATATCATTAACATAATATATAAATTGATTAAAAATACAACATAACATACTCAGTTATATGTATATATGAGATTTTAATAAATCGAATAATATAATTGTTATTTATAATTATTTGAAATTATACTGCTAAAATTTTTGTTTTGCTAGTAAAACACTCAGTATTTATCTCATGCAAATGAAACAAATACAATAAAAATAAAAATATTAAATTAAATAACAGATTATTTGTATTATGAATTCTTTAATTATTGCTTTATGATAGTTTATAAGTTACATGTACTAATCCTACGTAATTTTTGTTTAGGTATTACTATATTATACAATATTCATCAGAACCAATTGCAACAATTGCAATAAATTCAAAAATAATAGAAGGAGAAAAGATATTAGTTCCTACATAACATTATCTTTGTATGAGTATATTAAAATTGAAATTCCTTATCAGTTATCCAAATTATATGTAAGTAGTATATAACAATTTTTATTTTTCCAATAAAAAAAACAGTATTCACCTCACACATTTTCAACAAATGTCATTAACATAAGATATAAATTGATAAAAAATACAACATAACATACTCAGTTACATGTATATATGAGATTTTAATAAATCGAACAACATAATTGTTATTTATAATTATTTGAAATTATACTGCTAAAATTTTTGTTTTGCTAGTAAAACACTCAGTATTTACCTCATGCATATGAAACAAATACAGTAAAAATAAAAATATTAAATTAAATAATATACTATTTGTATTAAGAATTTTTTAATTTTTTCTTTATCACAGTTCATATTATAAGTTTTTAGTGTACTAATCCTATGTAATTTTTGCTTAGCTATTACTATATTACACAACATTCATCTGAACCAATGCATTAAATTCAAAAATAATGGAAGGAGAAAAGATATTAGTTCCTACTTAACATTATTTTTGTATGAGTATATTAAAATTGAAATTCCTTATCAGTCATCCAAATTATATGTAAGTAGTATATTACAATTTTCATTTTTCTATTAAAAAAAACAGTATTCACCTCACACATTTTCAACAAATATCATTAACATAATATATAAATTGATAAAAAATACAACATAACATACTCAGTTATATGTATATATGAGATTTTAATAAATCGAATAACATAATTGTTATTCATAATTATTTATAATTATTTGAAATTATACTGCTACAATTTTTGTTTTGCTAGTAAAACACTCAGTATTTATCTCATGCATATGAAACAAATACAATAAAAATAAAAATATTAAATTAAATAATAGACTATTTGTATTAAGAATTTTTTAATTTTTGCTTTATGATAGTTTATAAGTTACATGTACTAATCCTACGTAATTTTTGTTTAGGTATTACTATATTATACAATATTCATCAGAACCAATTGCAACAATTGCAATAAATTCAAAAATAATAGAAGGAGAAAAGATATTAGTTCCTACATAACATAATCTTTGTATGAGTATATTAAAATTGAAATTCCTTATCAGTTATTCAAATTATATGTAAGTAGTATATAACAATTTTTATTTTTCTAATAACAAAAACAGAATTCACCTCACACATTTTCAACAAATGTTATAAACATAAGATATAAAGTGATAAAAAATACAACATAACATACTCAGTTATATGTATATATGAGATTTTAATAAATCGAATAATATAATTGTTATTTATAATTATTTGAAATTATACTGCTAAAATTTTTGTTTTGCTAGTAAAACACTCAGTATTTATCTCATGCAAATGAAACAAATACAATAAAAATAAAAATATTAAATTAAATAACAGATTATTTGTATTATGAATTCTTTAATTATTGCTTTATGATAGTTTATAAGTTACATGTACTAATCCTACGTAATTTTTGTTTAGGTATTACTATATTATACAATATTCATCAGAACCAATTGCAACAATTGCAATAAATTCAAAAATAATAGAAGGAGAAAAGATATTAGTTCCTACATAACATTATCTTTGTATGAGTATATTAAAATTGAAATTCCTTATCAGTTATCCAAATTATATGTAAGTAGTATATAACAATTTTTATTTTTCCAATAAAAAAAACAGTATTCACCTCACACATTTTCAACAAATGTCATTAACATAAGATATAAATTGATAAAAAATACAACATAACATACTCAGTTACATGTATATATGAGATTTTAATAAATCGAACAACATAATTGTTATTTATAATTATTTGAAATTATACTGCTAAAATTTTTGTTTTGCTAGTAAAACACTCAGTATTTACCTCATGCATATGAAACAAATACAGTAAAAATAAAAATATTAAATTAAATAATATACTATTTGTATTAAGAATTTTTTAATTTTTTCTTTATCACAGTTCATATTATAAGTTTTTAGTGTACTAATCCTATGTAATTTTTGCTTAGCTATTACTATATTACACAACATTCATCTGAACCAATGCATTAAATTCAAAAATAATGGAAGGAGAAAAGATATTAGTTCCTACTTAACATTATTTTTGTATGAGTATATTAAAATTGAAATTCCTTATCAGTCATCCAAATTATATGTAAGTAGTATATTACAATTTTCATTTTTCTATTAAAAAAAACAGTATTCACCTCACACATTTTCAACAAATATCATTAACATAATATATAAATTGATAAAAAATACAACATAACATACTCAGTTATATGTATATATGAGATTTTAATAAATCGAATAACATAATTGTTATTCATAATTATTTATAATTATTTGAAATTATACTGCTACAATTTTTGTTTTGCTAGTAAAACACTCAGTATTTATCTCATGCATATGAAACAAATACAATAAAAATAAAAATATTAAATTAAATAATAGACTATTTGTATTAAGAATTTTTTAATTTTTGCTTTATGATAGTTTATAAGTTACATGTACTAATCCTACGTAATTTTTGTTTAGGTATTACTATATTATACAATATTCATCAGAACCAATTGCAACAATTGCAATAAATTCAAAAATAATAGAAGGAGAAAAGATATTAGTTCCTACATAACATAATCTTTGTATGAGTATATTAAAATTGAAATTCCTTATCAGTTATTCAAATTATATGTAAGTAGTATATAACAATTTTTATTTTTCTAATAACAAAAACAGAATTCACCTCACACATTTTCAACAAATGTTATAAACATAAGATATAAAGTGATAAAAAATACAACATAACATACTCAGTTATATGTATATATGAGATTTTAATAAATCGAATAATATAATTGTTATTTATAATTATTTGAAATTATACTGCTAAAATTTTTGTTTTGCTAGTAAAACACTCAGTATTTATCTCATGCAAATGAAACAAATACAATAAAAATAAAAATATTAAATTAAATAACAGATTATTTGTATTATGAATTCTTTAATTATTGCTTTATGATAGTTTATAAGTTACATGTACTAATCCTACGTAATTTTTGTTTAGGTATTACTATATTATACAATATTCATCAGAACCAATTGCAACAATTGCAATAAATTCAAAAATAATAGAAGGAGAAAAGATATTAGTTCCTACATAACATTATCTTTGTATGAGTATATTAAAATTGAAATTCCTTATCAGTTATCCAAATTATATGTAAGTAGTATATAACAATTTTTATTTTTCTAATAACAAAAACAGAATTCACCTCACACATTTTCAACAAATGTTATAAACATAAGATATAAAGTGATAAAAAATACAACATAACATACTCAGTTATATGTATATATGAGATTTTAATAAATCAAATAATATAATTGTTATTTATAATTATTTGAAATTATACTGCTAAAATTTTTGTTTTGCTAGTAAAACACTCAGTATTTATCTCATGAATATGAAACAAATACAATAAAAATAAAAAAAAATTAAATAATAGACCTGTTGTATTAAGAATTTTTTAATTTTTGCTTTATCACAGTTCATATTATAAGTTTTTCGTGTACTAATCCTATGTAATTTTTGTTTAGGTATCACTATATTACACAATATTCATCTGAACCAATGCATTAAATTCAAAAATAATGGAAGGAGAAAAGATATTAGTTCCTACTTAACATTATTTTTGTATGAGTATATTAAAATTGAAATTCCTTATCAGTTATCCAAATTATATGTAAGTAGTATATTACAATTTTTATTTTTCTATTAAAAAAAACAGTATTCACCTCACACATTTTCAACAAATATCATTAACATAATATATAAATTGATTAAAAATACAACATAACATACTCAGTTATATGTATATATGAGATTTTAATAAATCGAATAACATAATTGTTATTCATAATTATTTATAATTATTTGAAATTATACTGCTACAATTTTTGTTTTGCTAGTAAAACACTCAGTATTTATCTCATGCATATGAAACAAATACAATAAAAATAAAAATATTAAATTAAATAATAGAAGGAGAAAAGATATTAGTTCCTACATAACATTATCTTTGTATGAGTATATTAAAATTGAAATTCCTTATCAGTTATCCAAATTATATGTAAGTAGTATATAACAATTTTTATTTTTCCAATAAAAAAAACAGTATTCACCTCACACATTTTCAACAAATGTCATTAACATAAGATATAAATTGATAAAAAATACAACATAACATACTCAGTTACATGTATATATGAGATTTTAATAAATCGAACAACATAATTGTTATTTATAATAATTTGAAATTATACTGCTAAAATTTTTGTTTTGCTAGTAAAACACTCAGTAATTACCTCATGCATATGAAACAAATACAGTAAAAATAAAAATATTAAATTAAATAATATACTATTTGTATTAAGAATTTTTTAATTTTTGCTTTATCACAGTTCATATTATAAGTTTATCGTGTACTAATCCTATGTAATTTTTGCTTAGCTATTACTATATTACACAACAGTCATCTGAACCAATGCATTAAATTCAAAAATAATGGAAGGAGAAAAGATATTAGTTCCTACTTAACATTATCTTTGTATGAGTATATTAAAATTGAAATTCCTTATCAGTTATCCAAATTATATTTAAGTAATATATAACAATTTTTATTTTTCTATTAAAAAAAACAGTATTCACCTCACACATTTTCAACAAATATCATTAACATAATATATAAAGTGATAAAAAATACAACATAACATACTCAGTTATATGTATATATGAGATTTTAATAAATCGAATAATATAATTGTTATTTATAATTATTTGAAATTATACTGCTAAAATTTTTGTTTTGCTAGTAAAACACTCAGTATTTATCTCATGCATATGAAACAAATACAATAAAAATAAAAATATTAAATTAAATAATAGACTATTTGTATTAAGAATTTTAAGAATTTTTTAATTTTTGCTTTATCACAGTTCATAATATAAGTTTATCGTGTACTAATCCTACGTAATTTTTGTTTAGCTATTACTATATTACACAACACTCATCTGAACCAATGCATTAAATTCAAAAATAATGGAAGGAGAAAAGATATTAGTTCCTACTTAACATTATCTTTGTATGAGTACATTAAAATTGAAATTCCTTATCAGTTATCCAAATTATATGTAAGTAGTATATTACAATTTTTATTTTTCCAATAAAAAAAACAGTATTCACCTCACTCATTTTCAACAAATGTCATTAACATAAGATATAAATTGATAAAAAATACAACATAACATACTCAGTTATATGTATATATGAGATTTTAAAAAATCGAATAACATAATTGTTATTTATAATTATTTGAAATTATACTGCTACAATTTTTGTTTGGCGAGTAAAACACTCAGTATTTATCTCATGCATATGAAACAAATACAATAAAAATAAAAATATTAAATTAAATAACAGATTATTTGTATTAAGAATTTTTTAATTATTGCTTTATGATAGTTTATAAGTTACATGTACTAATCCTACGTAATTTTTTGTTTTAGGTATTACTATATTACACAATATTCATCTGAACCAATTGAAACAATTGCCATTATAGTAGAAACATACATTACTTATAACAGAAATTATCAATAAATAACAATAAAAAAAGTAGATGTATTTACCAAAAATGTATACAACTGACACGATAATTACCAGCTTCATAACAGGTAACGTAGAAACTTTGTGCTTTTGTACTATCACTACCAGAGCTGGATTAAATGTTTCACGGGCCTAAATGACTAGTAATAATGGTGATAACTACAAATTAAAAAGAAATTTGTCGAAATTGTATTGAACACATTTTTTAATTATAGGCGATTTCTAAAATATAGAATCTAAAAAATTACGTGCCGAATTTTGTTGAGGGCCTTAAGCAATGTTTAATTTGCTTGTAGGTTAATCCGGCACTGATCACTACTATCCAAAAACCAACAAAAATGAATATTATAAATTATATTAATATTAATAATTACTGTTCGTAGGTAAACACCGTGTTTTAAATTTGATAATCATACGCAATACGCAAAAGATACAAGTGTTGAGAGAATGGCGATCGGCGAAACTACTGGTCAAATGCGCGGCTGCGTAAATACTGAATACCTACGGAGTACAGTGTATACAGTACACATGGTCGCGGAGGGGTACGGCGGTGGCAGCGTCGCAGCGATGGGACAAACAGCCGTTAGAAGGTTTTCGGGGTTTTCCCCGAATAAAACTCAACAACAACACCAAATTTATATAATATTGTTTAATAATTATATTGCAAATCATAATTATAACTTTGGATTGGTGGCGGTGATTGGCTGTCTTTGTCTAACACACGCACAACATTAGAATTTAGACGCGTTTTTGTCCAACTTATCGATTTATACAGTTAAGCGATAAGAATTCTGAAAACAGATTTGATTTGGTCATCGAGTGTAGTTGAGATCGGCTGGCTAGTCCACTTTTCCCAGTTTTACGCCTTAACTCCTATGAATTTGGTTTCAATCTTTTAAAATTTTAAAAACGTTAAATATTTGTAATTAAAATCAGAAACTTTAAAATGTGGTCTGGCCAATATTTTATAAAATTATTTGCTAACTTATTGCCAATTGGTTATTGTTGGCTACTTAGTACTTACGAAAATAATACTGAATATATTTACACATAGAAAGAAGACAAAATGTATAATACTTTCATACAAATTAATAAAAATTTTATACTATTTAGGTACATAAAATTAAAAAACAAAAAGTAAAATTCTGTTTTAAAATCAGTGGTGGTTTTGAGGGTGAGGCAAGTGAGGCGGTGCCTCACCTGAACTTTTGTAGTAAATAATACTTTAAAAGTATAATTCATAGCTCACCATTAGCCACACCATAGCACATATCTCACCAACAATTTTTGACGTATTTATGGTTTTATTTGAAAAAATAATCTTGTTACCAAGTTTAATTATATGAATTATCATTTATTTTACTATTGTATAATATTATTCCGCGTTTATTACCAAAAATAGTGATAAACCGATAAGAAATGTACGGAATAATTATTACGTAAACAAACCCACATATTTCAGCCGGCAGCAATATTCCGATGACGTCGGAGAGGCACCGTGTAACGTCGCCTGTGAATTGTTACTTGTGTACATGAATTACACACACACACTCGTAAGTACGCGAATGCACGCTACTATAAAATAACCAAAATTGCGCATGCGTAATTAATGATCATCGTGAGGCTCGTTTTTCATGGCCTCTGAGTACTTAAAATAGATGAGTAGGTAATATGGTCAGCTCGCAGCTGTAATTACAGAACGATAAACAACAACACATAGATATAGATAATCATAAACTGTTCCTATTGTCACAGAGCCTAATGAAACCGATTTCAATATAAGTTTAATTTTTGTTATGAAGGGAGGGGAAGTAATACATTCGTTGCCTCACTAAAAAAATACATCCAAAACCGCCACTGTTTAAAATCATCAACCAATGTAAGGAAATTACAAGGTATAGGTATTTGGTACATAAAAGTTAGGTCGCATACACAACTATATAAATTACAATTGCCTATGTATGTAGGATTAGATAGATTATAATCTATTATATCAAAATAATACAATAAGTACCGATTATACCGTAATTCTATAATGTGAATCAACACACAATTGTTTTGAGATAGACAAGGGTTAAGTCTTAACTCTATTCATACCCGTCATTATGCACCTTCCTGAAAATAAACAATAATAACAGCTTTGAAGTTTAGTATATATATTTGAATGCGCTAGTATATTTATTTTATTTTCGCAAAAGATAAATAATATATGGACAATATTAAGCGATATTTAGCTTAGAAATACACCCATACACGATATGATATAAACAAAATAGTAAAAATTCAGACATTTTATCACACCATGAATTCCAATTTATATTATATATAACATATTATTATAATATAATATTTTTATTTTTATTTATTTTTGGAGTGAGTGTTTAGTTGTATTAGTCTGTCCTAGAAACGTGTTAAATTTAAATATGTTCAATATAATATTATATAATAATATAATAAAAATCCAAGTGCAGGCAACTGTACGGTCTACGAATAAATGCGATTAATAAAACGTATACCAATTATATAAAACCACAGAATAGATTAAATCGATTAGATTTGGATTTTTAATCTATTTTAATCTAACATTTTAAAACTAACTTCTACCAATATCCTGAGCTGAAAAAAGTAATAATATACAAGATTTTCAAGAAAAAGAATTCGATGCATATCGACTTGGAATAGTTATACATACCGACTCGTATCGCGAAGTCTAAGGCCGATACATGTCGGTACGTTGTATCACTTGTATATTGAACGTGTATCTTCTTGAACATTCAAATTTAACTCGATGCACATCAATTTCTTCCTTGAAAATATTGAATATTAAAATTTAAATCTAATAATCTCAATTTTTTTTATAACATTACATTTTTAATTCTACAATAATATTATTATAACATTAGGTAATCAAATTAATATAACGTTATTTTGAAAATATTCTTTAAATGATTTTTACTATTATAGGTATAATATTGTAAATATAAGCAATTCAAAACATACAAAGAATATTTTCAAAATAATATTATTTGAAGTTAATTACTTAATCTTATGATAAGGTTATTCTGGAATAAGAATTTTAATATTATAAAAAACACATTAAGAGAATATTTAAGGAATATTTAAATTTTAATGTTATACCTATTGCATGATATTATTTTATTATCATATGCAGCTTTATTTATATTTTATACAATATGCATGTCTTGCGTGCATTAATACTGTTAATTGTATATTATAGTACATCGCACTCAATATAAATACATATTTTGATATCCTTTGAGAATTAAAAAAAATATGTGTAACTATATTGTGGTATGGTTACCTTAATTATAGAGAACATTATAATATTATTATTTATTATCTAGCTAAATATAAATGTGTAGGTATACCTATTTACTGTAGGTACTCCTCGCGTAGGTACATGGTTCGTGTGTTAATTATTAAACCCTTGGAGGACATCTATTCTAGTGTACGAACTGAAGAGGGCAATACTTAAATATTTGACCACAAACATAGTTAGACATAAAAGTTCAATAGGTAATATGATTCAAAATTCATACTATTACTTGCGTTTTAGACGATTTGATCGTTTTACTAATTAAATGAAAATAAATCATCAGTTGAATTAATTTTAAATTAATATTCTAAAAAAAAAATTATAAATAGATATCTATATTTTTCGGAAAATTTGATGTCATTAAATTTGTTAAAACTTAGTGTACAAAATGTGTTTCAACAGTTTTAATACTTGCAAAGGCGGTTCGTAGCAGTTTAGCACAGGAGTGCGATGAAAAAATTAAAAAACTATAATACATCATACAAAAAATTAAAATAATAAAATAATAACATAATATGATTTATAAAAAAAAAAATCTACACAAATAAATTTCAAATCCACCACGCCGCCCGATTAGTACGATAGGAATCGTAGCACAATCTAAATCTAATTTTCATTTGATTACGCTTATATTTTGTCTAAGTAGTAAGTTCCCTATATGATCTCAGCAGATTTTCGCATTTTCATTTAGAATATAGATCACCAGTTTCTACTTTTTTAAAAAAAAATAAATTTGTGATTCACGATCACCATAGAGACAGAGTACCATGTTAATATTCCATAAATATATGGATTATGATATTATTGAGTCTTTGAAATTGGCCAACATTACATCTGCGATTTTGTATTTAGAGCACGAAAAGTTCGAATTAAACTGTTCCATATCTACGTTTAATAAAAGGTTTTTTAAATTCAGTTTTTATTTTATTGATTATTAGGTACTACCTTTAAACTCTATGGGTTGTGAATGTACATCTATGTGACTATGTATATTTAAACATGTAAAAGTATTTTATTAAAAATTAAAATGTATAAAAAATGTATAACGCATCGAATGTTTTCTATTATTCCGCAGGCATAATAAGTAATAACTAACAGTTTACTGTAGTAAAAATAATTTGTATTTCTTACCAATTGAATGAGAGTATTTAAAAATTTGGTTTCTAGTGAATGTCATGATAACTAATGCGATAATATTCGTTACAAGATATTACTCGATTATTCGTTTAAAATATTTCAATTATTTTAATCGAGTGATCTCTCAATAATCGAATAATGGCAATATTTCAAACATTTCGAATGATTATTTTGAGTGATATCTCGATTATGAAAATTTCTCGATTACTAATCGTTCGATTATGCCCATCACTGCCACTGCCAATATTATTATATAATTGGATTTTTCCTTTATTACTCGTTGGCCGTTTTGGTGCTGTAGACTGTAGCTGTATACCTACCGTTGTTTCTTCTCGTAAACCGCAAACGGATAAACATAATATGGCAATATTAATCGAATATTATTATTTATTTTAGGATTATTATTATATCACCGTTATTATTTATTATATTGATTACAAAATTGTATTATATTTATATGCGTACGTTGATTGCATCATCCGTAGATGGTTTTCCAGTACGATCGTTATTGATTGCATCATCCGTAGATGGTTTTCCAGTACGATCGTTATTGAGTATCGATGTTATATTTTGTATCGTTATAAGTTAGCAAGTTGTGATAATATACGCCGGGACGACGAACGGTGACTGTACATGGGTTTAATAATTTCGGTGTTCGGCTTCGATCATTTCATTATTTGTCGTCAGATGTGTCAGAATATTGTTTATTAGTATTATTCTTGTCTATAAGATTTCTGTCACCGACAATAATTATCAAAATACGTTATTCAGTTACTCTTGATAATCTTTTTTTATTTAATATTTAATAATTTTTTAGATATTAAGTATATTAATATAATTTAATTATTTAATATTTATTACACATATACAATACACCTAAGTAAATCATACAGATTCTCCACAGCTTATTGCGTCTGTTCGGGCCCTTTTAAAATTCCAACAGTTTTGGTAAAAAAAATCTTAAAAGAATGTCAGTGCACTATTTGCTTTCTCTCTCTGGCCCACGCGCAACATAGACAACGTATTTACGCAGAATCATTTTTTCTATGTTTTTAAGTATTCATAGAGTTAAATCACCCATTACAAAAAAGATAGATATTAATATTTTTGAGGGAATGACATATTATATTTTATTGTTATTTGACTTTCAAAATAATGTTGTAAATTTAAATGATGTTTAAATTGTTTTGAGACCACATTTTGACAAATCGATATGTCATTCACTCGAAAATATTATTCTCTATCTTTTTTGGAATGGATGTTTTTACTCTAAGATAACTTAAAATCATAGAAAAATGATATTTCGTAAATGCGTTTTGTTTTGTTGCGTGTGGGCCAGAGAGAGAAAACAAACGGTGTGCTGACATCTTCTTAAGTTATATTAATTTTATTTAAGTTCATTATAAGGACGTTAAATGACATACATACATTATATATTATTGTTGCGTCTTACATACATACTATATGCATGTTTGCCTATCAAACATATATCCATCAGAATTCAATAAATAAATAAAAGGGGAATGCAAAAGTGTTAAGTATTAACTAAGTATACATATCTAAGAAAATTGTTTAAAACGAAAAATCGAGTAATATTTCTAGCGATGGAAAATATTGAGATTAAGTTTTCAAAAAAATCAAGAAAAAAAAAGTGACGGAAAAACGGGAAATTTTACGCAAAAACAGCTTTTGACCAAATAGATTATTTTTATGGTTGTACCAATATTCGGCAATTCGGAATGTTAATTTGGGTCTCCATTTGGGTACCATCCTTATGTAGGCCGGGCATGAAATGTTTTAACATTTTACCGCCCTTCCATCCAAAACCAAAAAATTAAAATAAAACGAATAAGTGCAATCAACGTATGTGCCCATGTGACTCGGAATGAAATATTAATAAAAATAAAGTTTAGTAAACCAGACTTTGAAATAAAATGTCATAATAGGATACGACACCCAAATCGCTCGCGTCATTACGCCACTACCGATGAATCATCGACATGTCGGCAGTGACCTGTATGTCCGCACGCGCATGCGCGCGACGTATTTCATCAAATACGTAATCGCTAGTCGCCCAATGTTATATCAGGATACATAGGGACTACCTCGTTACTTATATTTTGTTCTTAATCATTAATGAATGATACTTTTTACCAGGTCAATGGAATTGAAAACTTATTATAAGGAACAATTCATTTTGAAACCTCACCGAAGTGCGACAAAACTACCAAGCCAAGTGTCTCCGCAGTAACGCAGACCGTAATGACGCGTTATCTTAACACCGCTCGTATGGCGCTTGATGCCAAAGCTATCATTTTCGCTTGGTTTTTTTATTATAAAATTATGTGGTGGCCGTGAGAACGGCCGTTTTAGGCGAGCGGGTTTACAACCCGTATCAATTACTTTCTTCGTCTGGCGTTTTTCGCGTCTTCTAGCCATTTCAGGATGTACTCGTGTTTTTTTTTGTTCATCGATCGATTTTCATCTTCCTTCTCTGTATTATCCACCGTTCGCACTGAGCATAATTCGGAGCTAACGCCTTTGTCGACTTTAGTTGTTGTTTCTGCAGCGGCCTTTTTTTGCTCGTCATACTTCTCTGGGCGATCCATGGTGATGAACTGTTGATCGTTCGTGTTTTTTTGCGTCTTATATACATTTCTCCAGTGAGAATCCGATGCGTTGATTGGCCAGTAGGATGGGCCTATCAAATACTCGGTTCTTACAGGGAAAATGTATATAAGACGCAATGAAACACGAACGATCATCAGTCCATCACCATGGATCGCCCGGGCAAGTACGACGAGCAAAAAAAAGCGGCCGCGGAAGCAAGAAGAAATGCATGCAATGCCGGTAAAAGCAGTGGTTCCGGACTTACCTCGGTGCGAGCGGTTGACACGGCAAAAGAAGAAGAAAAACGCCGACGAAACTTAGAGAAACGAGAAAACATTGAGAAATGGGTGAAGGATGTGAACAGATATTATTAACCACGTGCCGCCAGAAGACCGGCACACTTAAAACGGCCGTTCTCACGGCCAACACAAAATCTTATAACAAAAAACTGAGCAAAAACGACACCGTTGGTACCAGGCGGCCATACGAACTGTGTTAAGATCACCCGTCATAACGGTCTACCTGAACCAATGAAAACCTCGGAAAGGTCGACAGACGGGTATAAATACCGGTACACCGGCCGGCCACGACACATTCAATCGTCGACCTCTCAGACGTTCGGACCTAACCACGCAAGGAAACACGGAGAACCACTACGGACTATACACGAAGATGGTCGCAACCGACGAAAACGCTCAACTGAGCAAACAAGCGATCCATCGACGACCACCACCGTGAATAATAATGATACCGGGCGACAGAGCTAGTCAGTGCTCCCGTCGATATCACCGACCATCCCGCACCAGCGCGGCAGTCAGCGGCATAGGATGTGCTTGATCCGGCGAATATACACGTTTCAAACGTGTAATCAAAACTGTCCTTTTTAGGACGATCAGACTTGTGAAGTTTGCAACTACGGAACACCGACGAACGCGCCCGGTTTAACCTAACCATTATTTTGCGGCCAAACGAAACTAAAAGTGTGGCCGTCTCGCACCTGGTGGCAAAATGCCTACAACACTTCTACATTATGTCTCTCCAAGCGAAATATAGTGAAAACCCTGGGTTCAACGAAATGTTTTCGTTGAAACGGCCAATAGGCGCCGGACGACCACACTTCCAGATTCCTTGGCCGAATGTCAGTTCAATTATCGAATTAAGTAAAGACCAAATACGGCTTACCTTAACCGTGCGGCGCACTAATAAAACGGCCGTTCTCACGGCCAACACAAAATTTTATAACAAAAATCAAACGAAAATGATACCGTTGGTATCAGGCGACCATACGAACTGAGTTGAGATGACGCGTTTACGCGCTATCCACTATATAAATACAATATAGAAATATGTTTATTTTATTCCATATCGATTTATAGAGTACCAGTAGCAAGCGATATGAACTGCTGGTAAAAATGAGCTGTCTAGTCATATATTCACGGTTATGTTTACACGATTGTAATATGTATAATTTAATAAAAAAAAAATTATAAATCTATTTCAAATTATTGATATTAAATTAAACTTACTAATTAATTATACAAATAGTGTTGTGGCAATAAATGAAATCTAATTCCCATGCATAATAATGCTGATCGAACGGAGGTGCATATTATGTAATTTTTAATAAAATTATTAACTTAAATACAACAACGTTATCAAAAAAGTATGTACTATTATTTATCTGTACATACATGTCTAATATTACTTAGGTATCAAATTTATAAACATAATAGGAACGCGTTTAATTTCAAAATTATATAGGTATTTAAATTATAACACATAATTTTCATTTGTTACGAATGTGTCCATTACGTGTTCAGTAGATAATAACAGTATCAAATATTATCGTGAATTTTTGTGGACTGTGATCCTAGGTAAAATCGATGGACGATGATTAAATTTTTAAGTTTTCTATACTTAATCTATGCAACCATGATTTAATGAATCATGCATTACCTATAATATAATAAATATCAATATTATAATAAAAAAAAAAAACAATAATTAATTGATTATACTAATTTTATTCAACATAAATATCGTTATTTTACAATTATTGTAAAATTTATGTATCATTGTATCATTAGAAACATTCGATGCGTTAAAAATTAATTTAAACATTTTCGATTATTTTCACAATCGAGGTAATATCTTGATTTGCTAATCATTCCAGATAATTATTGTTCGATATCAATTATATACGTTTCGTGACCAAGAATTCATTGTTTTCAAAACAACCGAGATAGGTATCATTCGAATATAATATAATTGATTTTATTTTAATAAAATCGAAATATCTCGATTACACCAATCACTAACGGAGACGGTCATTAGCCGCGTGACGATCACAATATCAGTTTCGCTGGCCGGATTCCAGTTCAATTATAGAGTTAAGTATGAACCAAATACGACTTACCTTAATAAATTCCTTTTTTCAATTGGGAACCAATTGGACATGTTAATTTGGGTCTGGGAAACCGACTCGGTACCATCCTTATGTAGGCCGGGCATGAAATGTTTTAACATTTTACCGCACTTCCATCCAAATCCAAAAAATTAAAATAAAACGAATAAGTGCAATCAACGTATGTGCCCATGTGACTCGGAATGAAATATTAATAAAAATAAAGTTTAGTAAACCAGACTTTGAAATAAAATGTCATAATAGGATATGACACCCAAATCGCCCGCGTCATTACGCCACTACCGATGAGTCGTCGACATGTCGGCAGTGACCTGTATGTCCGCACGCGCATGCGCGCGACGTATTTCATCAAATACGTAATCGCTAGTCGCCCAATGTTATATCAGGATACATAGGGACTACCTCGTTACTTATATTTTGTTCTTAATCATTAATGAATGATACTTTTTACCAGGTCAATGGAATTGAAAACTTATTATAAGGAACAATTCATTTTGAAACGTCACCGAAGTGCGACAATACTACCAAGCCAAGTGTCTCCGCAGTAACGCAGACCGTAATGACGCGTTATCTTAACACCGCTCGTATGGCGCTTGATGCCAAAGCTATCATTTTCGCTTGGTTTTTTTATTATAAAATTATGTGGTGGCCGTGAGAACGGCCGTTTTAGGCGAGCGGGTTTACAACCCGTATCAATTACTTTCTTCGTCTGGCGTTTTTCGCGTCTTCTAGCCATTTCAGGATGTACTCGTGTTTTATTTTGTTCATCGATCGATTTTCATCTTCCTCCTCTGTATTATCCACCGTTCGCACTGAGCATAATTCGGAGCTAACGCCTTTGTCGACTTTAGTTGTTGTTTCTGCAGCGGCCTTTTTTTGCTCGTCATACTTCTCTGGGCGATCCATGGTGATGAACTGTTGATCGTTCGTGTTTTTTTGCGTCTTATATACATTTCTCCAGTGAGAATCCGATGCGTTGATTGGCCAGTAGGATGGGCCTATCAAATACTCGGGTTCTTACAGGGAAAATGTATATAAGACGCAATGAAACACGAACGATCATCAGTCCATCACCATGGATCGCCCGGGCAAGTACGACGAGCAAAAAAAAGCGGCCGCGGAAGCAAGAAGAAATGCATGCAATGCCGGTAAAAGCAGTGGTTCCGGACTTACCTCGGTGCGAGCGGTTGACACGGCAAAAGAAGAAGAAAAACGCCGACGAAACTTAGAGAAACGAGAAAACATTGAGAAATGGGTGAAGGATGTGAACAGATATTATTAACCACGTGCCGCCAGAAGACCGGCACACTTAAAACGGCCGTTCTCACGGCCAACACAAAATCTTATAACAAAAAACTGAGCAAAAACGACACCGTTGGTACCAGGCGGCCATACGAACTGTGTTAAGATCACCCGTCATAACGGTCTACCTGAACCAATGAAAACCTCGGAAAGGTCGACAGACGGGTATAAATACCGGTACACCGGCCGGCCACGACACATTCAATCGTCGACCTCTCAGACGTTCGGACCTAACCACGCAAGGAAACACGGAGAACCACTACGGACTATACACGAAGATGGTCGCAACCGACGAAAACGCTCAACTGAGCAAACAAGCGATCCATCGACGACCACCACCGTGAATAATAATGATACCGGGCGACAGAGCTAGTCAGTGCTCCCGTCGATATCACCGACCATCCCGCACCAGCGCGGCAGTCAGCGGCATAGGATGTGCTTGATCCGGCGAATATACACGTTTCAAACGTGTAATCAAAACTGTCCTTTTTAGGACGACCAGACTTGTGAAGTTTGCAACTACGGAACACCGACGAACGCGCCCGGTTTAACCTTACCATTATTTTGCGGCCAAACGAAACTAAAAGTGTGGCCGTCTCGCACCTGGTGGCAAAATGCCTACAACACTTCTACATTATGTCTCTCCAAGCGAAATATAGTGAAAACCCTGGGTTCAACGAAATGTTTTCGTTGAAAACGGCCAATAGGCGCCGGACGACCACACTTCCAGATTCCTTGGCCGAATGTCAGTTCAATTATCGAATTAAGTAAAGACCAAATACGGCTTACCTTAACCGTGCGGCGCACTAATAAAACGGCCGTTCTCACGGCCAACACAAAATTTTATAACAAAAATCAAACGAAAATGATACCGTTGGTATCAGGCGACCATACGAACTGAGTTGAGATGACGCGTTTACGCGCTATCCACTATATAAATACAATATAGAAATATGTTTATTTTATTCCATATCGATTTATAGAGTACCAGTAGCAAGCGATATGAACTGCTGGTAAAAATGAGCTGTCTAGTCATATATTCACGGTTATGTTTACACGATTGTAATATGTATAATTTAATAAAAAAAAATATTATAAATCTATTTCAAATTATTGATATTAAATTAAACTTACTAATTAATTATACAAATAGTGTTGTGGCAATAAATGAAATCTAATTCCCATGCATAATAATGCTGATCGAACGGAGGTGCATATTATGTAATTTTTAATAAAATTATTAACTTAAATACAACAACGTTATCAAAAAAGTATGTACTATTATTTATCTGTACATACATGTCTAATATTACTTAGGTATCAAATTTATAAACATAATAGGAACGCGTTTAATTTCAAAATTATATAGGTATTTAAATTATAACACATAATTTTCATTTGTTACGAATGTGTCCATTACGTGTTCAGTAGATAATAACAGTATCAAATATTATCGTGAATTTTTGTGGACTGTGATCCTAGGTAAAATCGATGGACGATGATTAAATTTTTAAGTTTTCTATACTTAATCTATGCAACCATGATTTAATGAATCATGCATTACCTATAATATAATAAATATCAATATTATAATAAAAAAAAAAAACAATAATTAATTGATTATACTAATTTTATTCAACATAAATATCGTTATTTTACAATTATTGTAAAATTTATGTATCATTGTATCATTAGAGACATTCGATGCGTTAAAAATTAATTTAAACATTTTCGATTATTTTCACAATCGAGGTAATATCTCGATTTGCTAATCATTCCAGATAATTATTGTTCGATATCAATTATATACGTTTCGTGACCAAGAATTCATTGTTTTCAAAACAACCGAGATAGGTATCATTCGAATATAATATAATTGATTTTATTTTAATAAAATCGAAATATCTCGATTACACCAATCACTAACGGAGACGGTCATTAGCCGCGTGACGATCACACTATCAGTTTCGCTGGCCGGATTCCAGTTCAATTATAGAGTTAAGTATGAACCAAATACGACTTACCTTAATAAATTCCTTTTTTCAATTGGGAACCAATTGGACATGTTAATTTGGGTCTGGGAAACCGACTCGGTACCATCCTTATGTAGGCCGGGCATGAAATGTTTTAACATTTTACCGCCCTTCCATCCAAAACCAAAAAATTAAAATAAAACGAATAAGTGCAATCAACGTATGTGCCCATGTGACTCGGAATGAAATATTAATAAAAATAAAGTTTAGTAAACCAGACTTTGAAATAAAATGTCATAATAGGATACGACACCCAAATCGCCCGCGTCATTACGCCACTACCGATGAATCATCGACATGTCGGCAGTGACCTGTATGTCCGCACGCGCATGCGCGCGACGTATTTCATCAAATACGTAATCGCTAGTCGCCCAATGTTATATCAGGATACATAGGGACTACCTCGTTACTTATATTTTGTTCTTAATCATTAATGAATGATACTTTTTACCAGGTCAATGGAATTGAAAACTTATTATAAGGAACAATTCATTTTGAAACGTCACCGAAGTGCGACAATACTACCAAGCCAAGTGTCTCCGCAGTAACGCAGACCGTAATGACGCGTTATCTTAACACCGCTCGTATGGCGCTTGATGCCAAAGCTATCATTTTCGCTTGGTTTTTTTATTATAAAATTATGTGGTGGCCGTGAGAACGGCCGTTTTAGGTGTGCCGGTGTTCTGGCGGCACTTGTTTAAAAATATCTGTTTACATCATTCACCCATTTCTCAATGTTTTCTCGTTTCTCTATGTCTTGTTGCCGTTTTTCATCTTTCTTCTCTGTATTATCCACCGCTCGCACTGAGCATAATTCGGAGCTAACGCCTTTGTCGACTTTAGTTGTTGTTTCTGCAGCGGCCTTTTTTTGCTCGTCATACTTCTCTGGGCGATCCATGGTGATGAACTGTTGATCGTTCGTGTTTTTTTGCGTCTTATATACATTTCTCCAGTGAGAATCCGATGCGTTGATTGGCCAGTAGGATGGGCCTATCAAATACTCGGATTCTTACAGGGAAAATGTATATAAGGCGCAATGAAACACGAACGATCATCAGTCCATCACCATGGATCGCCCGGGCAAGTACGACGAGCAAAAAAAAGCGGCCGCGGAAGCAAGAAGAAATGCATGCAATGCCGGTAAAAGCAGTGGTTCCGGACTTACCTCGGTGCGAGCGGTTGACACGGCAAAAGAAGAAGAAAAACGCCGACGAAACTTAGAGAAACGAGAAAACATTGAGAAATGGGTGAAGGATGTGAACAGATATTATTAACCACGTGCCGCCAGAAGACCGGCACACTTAAAACGGCCGTTCTCACGGCCAACACAAAATTTATAACAAAAAACTGAGCAAAAACGACACCGTTGGTACCAGGCGGCCATACGAACTGTGTTAAGATCACCCGTCATAACGGTCTACCTGAACCAATGAAAACCTCGGAAAGGTCGGCAGACGGGTATAAATACCGTTACACCGGCCGGCCACGACACATTCAATCGTCGACCTCTCAGACGTTCGGACCTAACCACACAAGGAAACACGGAGAACCACTACGGACTATACACGAAGATGGTCGCAACCGACGAAAACGCTCAACTGAGCAAACAAGCGATCCATCGACGACCACCACCGTGAATAATAATGATACCGGGCGACAGAGCTAGTCAGTGCTCCCGTCGATATCACCGACTATCCCGCACCAGCGCGGCAGTCAGCGGCATAGGATGTGCTTGATCCGGCGAATATACACGTTTCAAACGTGTAATCAAAACTGTCCTTTTTAGGACGACCAGACTTGTGAAGTTTGCAACTACGGAACACCGACGAACGCGCCCGGTTTAACCTAACCATTATTTTGCGGCCAAACGAAACTAAAAGTGTGGCCGTCTCGCACCTGGTGGCAAAATGCCTACAACACTTCTACATTATGTCTCTCCAAGCGAAATATATTGAAAACCCTGGGTTCAACGAAAACTAGTGTTGGGCACAGTCGATTGATTAATAATGGATATATTTTCATAATTGAGACATCATTGGATGTAATCATTTAAAATTTTTACTTCCAATGATATTGCCATTATCGAGAGAACTCGATTAAATTCATAGAATTGTTTAAAATGAAAAATCGAATATCCCACATAGGAATTTCATAACATCAATATTGTAAATCCTTTAATACTAAATAACTTTTAAATATTATAATTATAGTATTTGTTTAATATTTTAAAAGGTTTAAAAATGTAATATTATAACCATAATATTTTCTCAATGATAAAATTTAATTTTTATTTAATTTTTATTAAATTATAATAGGTAATGTGCATTAACGAGTTAAAAAGTTAAGTTACTTCTCATTTAACGCGTTAATTTATTTTATTGTCACGTTAAGTTATTTTTTTCTCTTTGTATGATCCTTAAAGATTTATTATTGCATTTCGTGAGTATAAAAAAAAACAATAATAATAACAATAATTATTGTTAAATATAAATTATTCTGCTATATATTATTATGTAAGTATTGAGTATTCTAATTAAAAAGTAACTTATTTTTTCCAACGAACTTGTAACTTTAACAAGTTACATAAAAAAGAAAAGTAACTTTTAACTTACATTTTTCCAAATTAACTTAACTTAACGAGTTAAAAAAAAATAGTTAACTTGCCCAGCTTTAGTAATAAGGTATTATACTTATAATGACAATAAAATTTGCTAGAATCAATATGATATGTATAGAGGTATTATAGCTAAGTAATTTAATAATTTAATATTTATAATATTTTCTATAACGCTTACACTGCAGGGAAAAACATTTATATTAGTTTACAGTCATTTGTTATGTGATAGCTGTAATAAATGATATTATAATATATTATATATATAATATGTTATATAGCAACGTTGCACGCAAATTTATTTTCTATCATATTGGTTTTTTAGTAACCGGCTAAGTCTTTGTTAATTTTAACTTTTAATTGTTCTAAATATAATTTGGATAAAAAGATATAATCATTATTAGGTTCCTATTTATATAATAACGCTGTAGTACTGTTATTATTGTAAACTTTTCCTTTACACACGGTATTCTATACCGTCATATCCAAAGGTGTCGCTCATTAATAATGTATTATAATATGTATAAAAATATATATTACCATATATTACAATAATAATATTATACCTCCCTAGATGATATTGACCAATGACCCGATATAATAAGGTATCCGCGCAACTACGCGTATAGGTATAGTATTCCTAGAAATCGTCAAAAACTAGCATAATTACGAGGTAAATAATTTACATATTATTAATAGTATATTTATTTGGCTTTGCTTATAAATATTATATTAAAAATCGATGGAATTGCTTTTTGCTTCTTTTGATATTCACCTGCTCCTATGTCACTACTGTGTATCGATTTATAGGTAAGATTTGGTATATACACTGATTATTTGGTATATTATAGTCTGTGGTATATACACATATGAGTCCCAACATGTTATAGAATTATGATAAGTTTTAACTCCCAGATTACCGGATTTGATTGAGTCATTACTCATTAGGAGCACCCTAACATCACACTTGTACTTTAAGTTCTATTCTCAGTTAAATAATTTTACTAATTTTTCGGATATGTAGAGCTAATTTCTCTATTCACAAATGTGTAAGTGTAAATATGCAATTTAATTTTGATTTTGTCTGGATATCATGGGGAATATACGAGCATCAAATGTATCACTCTTATCTTATAAAAGTCATGGGAACAATCGAGAAAAATTATTCGAAATATACTCGATTGTTAGATTTAGTCGATTATTTTTAAAACTCTTGAGTGATTCTCTCGGTATCGAAATCAGCTGAAATATTCGAATGATTAATATTACTTGGCGAATGATGCTTTCGAAATTAAATCAACTATGTCTAAAACATAATGTATGATGTGAAATACACCATGACGTATTAACTAACTATTAAGTATTAAACTATCAAATGTAAAATAGTATGGAGAAGGAGAACTAACATAATATTATGTTAAAACCACTGAGATAGATAAGAATATTCTTATCTATTTCAGTGGTTATAACTATATATTATTTATATTTTATAAATATATGGGACATAGATACAAGTGTTTAAAATAATATAATATACGCATTGAATAACGAAATAATTAATTGAAGGGTGGGCGGGAATAACGTGTTATGTATATTTGTATTATGTTTCTAAGTTTGTACTCGATGATGCAGTACAAAAAAAATTTTCTGGACATTTTTCGATTCTTAAAATATATCGGGAATGCTTCATAGCACGTTATTCCGCAAAAATATGAAATCCGAAAAAATGTTACATAGTACGTTATTCCCGCCCACCGTTCAATTGATGTAGAATGTAGATACTATAAATAGTATATAATATAATGTCTATTATTTAGATTGTGGAGAAAAATTATTAAATTTTCAATTTTTATTTCTTAAATTTTTTTCTTTCATTTGGTTTGGTATGCACGTGCCAGTTGCTAGTTTCTATATTTTTTTACTTTAACTAATATAATAATATATTATACTATATACCATACGATACTCTTATATTTGTATTGCATTGCATTGAATATTACATTCTTAGTAGGTAAGTATCTAATACAATTAATTGGACAAATACAATTTATTGGTTTTTATTTAATTTAAAATATTATATTAATTTGTCTCAGGGGCGCCTGGAAAGGGGGGCCATGGCCATTGCGCCCCTGAGATTTATCGTGTCAGTTATAAAATTGGAAGTATTTTACATAAAGCTGGTCTTAGGTATTTAGCGACGATTCGACAATCCTTGTATCTAACAAGTCATATTAAAGTTATATAATTGTAAAAATAAAACATAAGGATTATTTTCAATCGCTAAGTTACTTTTGTCTGATTCCTGCAGATTTTCTGTTAGCGCGGACGAGTCAAAGTAATTAAAAATAGTCGATCTCATTTATTGATGAATAATGATAATGATAATAATATCCGATTTGAGCGACAAAATACACCGCACATCTTAAGATTCTGGCCGCCGCACCGTTGAGATGATATTACTCCTATTATTAAATCTACTACAGTTTATACAGGAAACCGGTATTTTTATTTGAGATTCACAATGTCGCACAAGCTGCGGCGTTGCATAAGCGATAATATGTATCCATAACAAAGCCGTGTAATAAAACCACGAGTACGTAACGATAAAGTTATCGTTTGTTTATAATTTTTAAACTGACGAAACTAAACGTGAACTACTGAGCGTAATTGTTCGAGCGAACGTACCTACGACTTTAAAATATTATAATACGCCTCACCGCCGACAGACACACACACACACACACACAAGCAGACACAATGTACCTGTGAATTTTATTATTGTTATTTGTGTTTAATTTTTATCTGTTCCATGTATTATATAACAATATGCCTATTATTATTATGATATTTATTATTATCTCTAACGCCGTCGCCGCGCTGGCTAGGCGAGCTTATCGTTAACACGGCCGCCGTGACACTTGTCTCTCTCCGCCCGTCATCACAGTTACTCAGTCGTGCATAATCGCCTATACCAATACGATTTTGGTTTATATTAATATTGTAATATTATATACTTATACAGTTCGCTGTTTTATATTATTATTGTAATTCGTGCTTTGAGTCGCTATGCATACATCACACACATAGGTCGGTTGGTGAACAGCGGTGTACCGTGTACCTAAACGCCCGAAGTATTTCGGTGACTGGAAGTCGAGTATTATTATTGTACGTACCCGTCCCGTACAGTAATTAATTTGCCATGATATACGAGTTTGTAGACGGAGACAACACATGCAGGTGTTGCGGAATTTTAAAAGATCAATAATATATATATATATATATATTATTATCATCAAATTTTTAAACATTTTATTATTTGTAAGTCTTGTAAATAAATTGTTGAATTATTATAGATTAAGTTGTTTTTCTTTTTATTCAATTTTATACGTAATACCTATATGTATTATATGTATCGAGTATTCTCCATAACATGTACCTATTAACTTTTTTAGTATTTCATAAAATACTTACTGTATATGGTGGTATTGAGGTATTGTACTTTTTATTCACATTTTCTATAATTATATTTTTTTCTCGATTATGATATTTTGGTACTAGATTAAGTTACGATTACTGTAAAAACCTAATAAGATGATGAATTATTTATTATTTTGAAATTGTTAGAAAGTAAAATTAAATAGTTCCTATTTAAAATATTAAAGATTAAAATAAATTGTTGTGAAAGTAAAATTTGCAATGTTGTAAAATAAAGTTATTTTTGTTCAATAAAAATGGTGTAATCTATTAATTATTATTGTTTTTATTTTTTATTATGATATAATATGTTATTAATAATATTGATATTTATTATATTATAGGTAATGCACGATTTTATAAATCATGGATGCATAGATTAAGTATCTTAAAAATTAAATCATCGTCCATCGATTTTACCTAAGTTCACAGTCCACAAAAATTCACGATAATATTCGGTACTGTTATAATCTACTGAACACGTAATGGACACATTCGTAACAAATGAAAATTGTGTTTTATACCTATATAATTTTGAAATTAAACGCGTTCCTATTATGATTATAAATAATATTAGACATGTATATATTTTATAACACAATTCGTATGTAATTTATTAATTTCATGTACAGCTAAATAACAGTACATACTTTTTTGATAATGTTGTATTTAAGTTAAAAATCTTATTAAAAATGTACATAATATGCACCTCCGTTCGATCAGCATTATTATGCATGGGAATTAGATTTCATTTATTGCCACAACACTATTTGTATAATTAATTAGTAAGTTTAATTTAATATCAATAATTTGAAATAGATTTATAATATTTTTTTTTATTAAATTATACATATTACAATCGTGTAAAAATAACAGTGAATATATGACTAGACAGCTCATTTTTACCAGCAGTTCATATCGCTTGCTACTGGTATTCTATAAATCGATATGGAATAAAATAAACATATTTCTATATTGTATATCTATAGTGGATAGCGCGTAAACGCGTCATCTCAACTCAGTACGTATGGTCGCCTGATACCAACGGTATCATTTTCATTATAAAATTTTGTGTTGGCCGTGAAAACGGCCGTTTTATTAGTGCGCCGCACGGTTAAGTAAGCCGTATTTGGTCCTTACTTAATTCGATAATTGAACTGACATTCGGCCAAGGAAACTGGAAGTGTGGTCGTCCGGCGCCTAGTGGCCGTTTTCAACGAAAACATTTCGTTGAACCCAGGGTTTTCACTATATTTCGCTTGGAGAGACATAATGTAGAAGTGTTGTAGGAAATTTGACACCAGGTGCGAGACGACCACACTTTTAGTTTCGTTTGGCCGCAATATAATGGTTAGGTTAAACCGGGCGCGTTCGTCGGTGTTCCGTAGTTGCAAACTTCACAGTCTGGTCGTCCTAAAAAGGACAGTTTTGATTACACGTATGAAACGTGTATATTCGCCGGGGCAAGCACATCCTATGTCGCTGGCTGCCGCGCTGGTGCGGGATGATCGGTGATATCGACGGGAGCACTGACTAGCTCTGTCGCCCGGTATCATTATTATTCACGGTGGTGGTCGTCGATGGATCGCTTGTTTGTTCAGTTGAGCGTTTTCGTCGGTTGCGACCATCTTCGTGTATAGTCCGTAGTGGTTATCCGTGTTTCCTTGAGTGGTTTGGTCCGAACGTCTGAGAGGTTGACGATTGAATGTGTCGTGGCCGGCCGATGTACTGGTATTTATACCCGTCTGCCGACCTCTCCGAGGTTTTCATTGGTTCAGGTAGACCGTTATGACGCGTGATCTTAACACAGTTCGTATGGCCGCCTGGTACCAACGGTATCGTTTTTGCTCAGTTTTTTGTTATAAGATTTTGTGTTGGCCGTGAGAACGGCCGTTTTAAGTGTGCCGATCTTCTGGCGGCACGTGGTTAATAATATCTGTTCACATCCTTCACCCATTTCTCAATGTTTTCTCGTTTCTCTAAGTTTCGTCGGCGTTTTTCTTCTTCTTTTGCCGTGTCAACCGCTCGCACCGAGGTAAGTCCGGAACCACTGCTTTTACCGGCATTGCATGCATTTCTTCTTGCTTCCGCGGCCGCTTTTTTTTGCTCGTCGTACTTGCCCGGGCGATCCATGGTGATGGACTGATGATCGTTCGTGTTTCATTGCGTCTTATATACATTTTCCCTGTAAGAATCCGAGTATTTGATAGGCCCATCCTACTGGCCAATCAACGCATCGGATTCTCACTGGAGAAATGTATATAAGACACAATGAAACACGAACGATCAGCAGTTCATCACCATGGATCGCCCAGAGAAGTATGACGAGCAAAAAAAGGCCGCTGCAGAAACAACAACTAAAGTCGGCAAAGGCGTTAGCTCCGAATTATGCTCAGTGCGAGCGGTGGATAATACAGAGAAGAAAGATGAAAAACGGCAACAAGACATAGAGAAACGAGAAAACATTGAGAAATGGGTGAATGATGTAAACAGATATTTTTAAACAAGTGCCGCCAGAACACCGGCACACCTAAACGGCCGTTCTCACGGCCACCATATAAATTAATAATAAAATAACCAAGCGAAAATGATACCTTTGGTATCAAGCGCCATACGAGTGGTGTTAAGATAACGCGTCATTACGGTCTGCGTTACTGCGGAGACACTTGGCTTGGTAGTATTGTCGCACTTCGGTGACGTTTCAAAATGAATTGTTCCTTATTATAAGTTTTCAATACCATTGAACTGGTAAAAAGTATCATTCATTAATGATTAAGAACAAAATATAAGTAACGAGGTAGTCCCTATGTAACCTGATATAACATTGGGCGACTAGCGACTACGTATTTGATGAAATACGTCGCGCGCATGCGCGTTTGGACATACAGGTCACTGCCGACATGTCGATGACTTATCGGTTCGTTCGATCAGCATTATTATGCATGGGATTTAGATTTCAAACTTTGCCAAAACATTATTTGTGTAATAAATTGGTATATGTTTAATCTAAAACTAATAAATTGTAATAGTGTTTTTTTATTAAATTACACGTATTTATATGATAAAATAATCAAGATATTTCGATTTTATTGAAATCAATTAGATTATATAATAATCGAATGATACCTATCTCGTTTGTTTTGAAAACAATGAATTCTTGGTCTCGAAAAGTATATAATTGATATCGAACAATAATTATCTGGAATGATGAGCAAATCGAGATATTACCTCGATTGTGATAAGAATCGAAAATGTTTAAATTAATTTTTAACGCATCGAATGTTTCTGATGATACAGTGATACATAAATTTTACAATACTTGTAAAATAAAGATATTTATGTTGAATAAAAATATAATAATGAATTAATTATTGTTTTTTTTTTTATTATATATTCGTTATTAATAATATTGATATTTATTATATTATAGGTAACAGGGCCGGTGCAAGCAAATTTTTATATGTAGGCAAAAATCAAAATTGCCGCATCTTGTTTTATTATTTTTTCTTATATGCTGCCTCTATATATACCTAAATAAAAATTTTGCCGCCGTAGGCTTGTGTCTACGTTGCCTACGCCTATAACCGGCCCTGTCTATAATAACTCAAAAAAAGTTTAAAGTCTTTGAAAATTTAACTGGATATAGATAACACTAATATAAACATTTGGTGAAATTTTTATGTATTTACAGTGATTAGTTTTTGAGTTACAACCATAACAATAATCTATTTGGTCAAAAACTGGTTTTGCGTAAAAATTCCGTTTTTCCATCACTTTTTTTTTGTTTTTCTTGATTTTTTTGAAAATTTTACTTTTGACCTTTATAATGCACTTTGCATTGATATTTATACAACGAAAATTGTTTTAATCAATTAACATTTTAAATATTACATATTATTTTGTATAATTTTATTTTAGTTTGTAACGAAGAGTAATGTTTAATTGTATTATTAATACCAATAGTTTGTCGTTAAAATAAAAAAAAATGTATATAATAGATAATAAATGTTAAAAATAAATAATTTTTTAAAATATTCAGAAATTATAAGCTTAGCAACGTAGTCTAAAAAACGTTCGGAAGCGTTCGTTTTTCATCTAAAAAAACAAATTCTTTGATAAGTTTCATTCGTTCGCAATCGTGTTGTACCCATAAAAACATGTTTTTTTAAAAATTACAAAGTTTTCTTAATTTTGTTAAAAACTGGTTCAACCTTAAAATTCCAATTTTTCTTTATTAATTTTTTTTTTTTGAAAGTACAGGATATTTTTAATTTGTTAACTAAAATTTGATATCAAAAACATCTCTTACAGTTAAAAATTGAAGCAATTATCTTACTATATTTATTGTATCAAAGTACAATACATTAAAAAAAAGCACATCATTGTATAATCAATAATTTTATTGTTATGCTCAGAATGTAATAAAAATATTTTACGATTTATTTTAAACTACAGAAGTAATGTTTTAATTATTTAATATTGCACGGAACACAGTAAATTTCCTTGCATCCTTGTTATTTTGCTTATGAATATTCGTGAAATACTACTATCACATCTTTAAACTATAATATTGGTGTATTAGTTATATAAAAAAAATAATGTTTTTTTTTCATTTAGTTCTCAGAAAGATGGAAGATTCAAAATGTTATCTACAATTGTAAGTTCAAAAATAAATCCATTGATATTTTTTTACTAGATGGTAATCAAGTATTGTAATTTGTAGAAATGTTTTAAAGTTTTGACTCTGATCATTTTATATTAGCTTATAATTTATAATGATTTAAATATTCAATTTAAAAATGTACAAATTTAATTGGGAATAAATCTCCAAGAATTCTTGAGAATTAATAATTGATAAAATAAAATATTTTTTATAAGTTAATTTAAGTTAATTTGTATATTAAATATTATTGTAAATGTTCTTTATTATCTACGTGGCTACGTATAATATAACCTTAGTACTAAGTTAGTTTAATTTAAATTTAGAATTAAATTAAAACTATTTAATTCAAATGACGGACAACAATATTATATTTTAAAATATATAAAAATATACGTTACCTACCTTTTAAGTTCGTTGTGTTCCCACTTCCCAAAGTACTTAAAATCTTTTACATTTTTGGTAAACAACAATAATATTATCTGCATTTTTCTTGAAATGATCCCAGACTACAGAACGTTGCCTGTTACCCGGTCGCATTTTTTTTAAAAAAAAGTAGAAACTGGTGATCTATATTCTATGTGAAAATGCGAAAATCTCCTGAGAACATATAGGGAACTTACTACTTAGACAAAATATAAGCGTAATCAAATGAAAATTAGATTTAGATTGAGCTACTGTTCCTATCGTACTAATCGGGCGGCGTGGTGGATTTGAAATTTATTTGTGTAGATTTTTTTTTATAATTTATTTTTCCTCTTAATCCTAAATAATTAATATATTATGTTATTATTTTATCATTTTAATATTTTGCATGATGTATTATAGTTTTTTAATTTTTTCATCGCACTCTTGTGCTAAACTACTACGAACCGCCTTTGCAAGTATTAAAACTGTTGATACACATTTTGTACACTAAGTTTTAACAAATTCAATAACATCATTTTTTCCGAAAAATATAGATATCTATTTATACATTTTTTTTTTTAGAATATTAATTTAAAATTAATTCAACTGATGATTTATTTTCATTTAATTAGTAAAACGATCAAATCGTCTAAAACGCAAGTAATAGTATGAATTTTGAATCATATTACCTATTGAACTTTTATGTCTAACTATGTTTGTGGTCAAATATTTAAGTATTGCCCTCTTCAGTTCGTACATTAGAATAGATGTCCTCCAAGAGTTTAATAATTAACATACGAACCATGTATCTACGCGAGGAGTACCTATATTAAATAGGTATACTTACACATTTATATTTAGCTAGATAATAAATAATAATATTATAATATTCTCTATAATTAAGGTAGCCATACCACAATATAGTTACAAATATTTTTTCAGTTCTCAAAGGATATCAAAATATGTACTTATATTGAGTGCGATGTACTATACAATTAACAGTATTAATAGGTATATGCAAGACACGTATATTGTATAAAATATAAATAAATATGCATATGATAATAAAATAATATCATGCAATATTGCAATAAGTATAATGGAATCGACATTAAAATATTTATGTTAAAAGTAATATATAAACTGTACAAGTATAATGAACATAGGTACAGTCTGTAGTCTATTCTGCAAATTTAAATAAATTGAACGCCAGCCTAGATATATTTATGGAGTACTTACGTACCATAGGTCTATTCTAAGAATTCTAGTCAACAACGCATTAAATTCCCTCTACAGTCTACACCTCTATCATTTAATCATTGATCATATTTATAACTCAACTTTAATAAAATATAATTCTTTGTATACCAGTACAACAAGTAGAAAGCCAACGATTTGTAAAATCATTATCGCTGGAATTACTGGAATTGAATCGAAAGAAACCAAAGCCCGCTACTTATTGTGTTATATTTATAGCGCATATAAATACTAAATGGTGTATTATATAATATACTTTATATACTTAATACTAAATCAAACAACTTACAAATACATGGAAATTGGAAACTATGTGGCTTGTACATTCGTATCGTGCTGTCGTTGGATTTATTATTTTCGTGTTTTTATAGTGCTTAATAATGTCCGCAAAAAAACGTAAAATTGATGATGAAAATAGAACTTTTAACACCCATGAGAGAATGACCATTTATTTATTATTAACAAAATATAATGCTAATTAAAATGGCTCGCTAGATTTTAATTTTCAAAAAATGGCCCTCTACTTTAAATATCCCATCCCTGCCATGGGTAATATATTATTTTATTTTATTTTGTAGGTATTTTGAATTTAGAAAAATTTTGATTGTTTTGCTTAGATATGGATAATTTAATTTAATGTTGTAATAGTTGAATAATATTCTTTGAACACATTATACGAGTACACTAAGTGACGCGTTATTATTACCCATTATAAAAGAACATGTTTTCTGAACCTTCGCTCGAGCCGTTTCTCATTCGGGCTGGCAAGTATACAGCAGTAAGGATTTGTGTGAAGATTTTCTTTTCTTGCCGATAGAATTACTATCCCTCCCAAAGATCATTAAATTATAGATTCTGAGTAGAGCATTAAATGTATTGATTTTTCAATGATGTGGGTTTTTTTTTTTTTGTATAAACGCTTACACAAAAATATTTAATGTAATACACCTATATATATAAATATATATATATATACTAGCTAAATTACCCGACTTCGCCGTGTGTATTTTTGTGTTTTTCATATTTAGAAGTATAGGTGTACGCCCGATGCACGAGATTACTTTTATCGATTAACTTCTCGGAACAATTCTTATTTACACGACGGACAAAAAGGATAGGTTTCTTGAAACCCACTGGCCGCCTTGCGCCTGTGTCGTGCAGCAACATTCGTATTGGCAGTGAATAATTATTATTATAGTTTATTACTGCACTGAAACGCAACATTTTTGAAAATGCTTTCTTATTGCACGGTGAAAATACATAACCTCTATTCCAAATTTCAAGTACATACGTTGCGTAGCTTTTGAGTTATAGTGATCTGCAGTGTCTAAGTTGTATTTGAATTTTATGTGTATAGACGATAGTATAATGTAGATATGTAAGTATGTAAATGTTAACTTATATCTGTATAAAAATAATAAAAATACGCTGGCTAAATTTATTTTTATAGACATTTTAAGTTTAGATTTGGATGGAATTACTTATTTAAACGATAAATAAAGATGTTTATTACGTTATTTTGTTTTAACATTATTTGCGGTAACTTAAAACTTTTACATATTATACGGGTATTTTATTATTTTGAATTTTATTATACATAATAACATTTTTAATTTATTTTAAGATATTATTTATTTATACTATAAATCTATTTTATCAGTTTTACTGTATTTATAGAAATATGGTATAACATTTTATACTGATAACATAAAAAATGCAATATTTTCGGAAAAATTATATCAACCTACTGTACTATTTAAAGTAAATAAACTACTTATGAAGAACTTTGTATTGACATTCAGACTAATAGACCATTTCCGTTCAGAATCATTTTTCACTTTCAACGGTGAGTCATTCAATTAAAATGTAACAGACACATAATAGTGACACACTTGCTTACTTTTTAACAGACACTCTACAAACTTAATAAAATAATAGAATTTAATTAATGTATAATTAATATAGGTTTTAAGTTTGAGGCCCTGGTTGCATTCTATTTCTTTGTTGTTAAATAAAAAAAAACAGTATGCATATTTTTTTAATACATTTGATTGAGTTTTTAACACCACTGAATTAATTATAAATGCATAGAATGCTAATTAATAGAAAAATTTAAAAATCAGTCAAGTCGTATCAGAGTGGTATAGTTACTGATTACAGTAAAAATTTCCTATAACAGACCCTTTATTAGACAGATTGCTCTTAATAATGGAAAACATCAATAGTATCGGTTTCTAGTATAGTTATTGATTAGTGATTACAGTAAAACCTCTCTATAACAGACCCTCTATTAGACGAGATCCTCCTTATAATGGAAAAGGTCAATAGCCTCGGTTCAAATAATATATTATAATTCTATCTCCCTATAACGAAAAACTCTTTATAACAGAAAAAGTTGTTGGACACAATTGATTCCGTTCCAGAGAGGTTTTAATGTAAAATATTGTAGAAAATAACATACCTATAATTTTTAGTTTTTTTTATATCAGTAATTTCTTGGTGAGAGAATTTTAACAAATGATTTTATTTTAAACATTCGTTTTATTCAATAAGTTAGCTACATAAAAACAAAAAATGAGAAAAACAGCAGTAAAAATAAAATGCAGATAGTTATACAATGAAATATGGCCTTAAATTCTTTAGTTACTTCTTACTGAATATAATAAAATAAGCCAAAGTACTTATACAAAATTAAAAATTAGTGGTAATGATAAAAATGATAAAAAAAAAAATACAAAATTGTTTCATTACATGTAATGCGAAGTCAAGATAATTATGCAATATCTTATATTAATGTAGATTAATTAAAAACAATAAATCAAATTCATATAAAAAAACTTTGAAATACTTAGCAAGTCTTTAAATATTGCCTCTACGTATCAATGCGTTTAATACCATTTAAACATAACAAAAACATTAATTTTAAATATGAAACTAATAGGAATACAAATATAACAAGTTTCAGTTTTAATTAAAAACAAAACAAAAATAAGTTAATAAAAATATATATATAGACACAACCATTTTTGAGTCAAGTTCACTGAATTTAATGCATCTTTAAAATTGTCCAATTTCTTTATATTATAAGCACCGTTTGAAATTCTGTTGTTTTAATTCATTGTTCATCTATAAATAAAACATTTAAAATTAGTTATTATTTTTATACTGTATTTATTTATTATTATGTATTAAATAATATAATAATAATATTAAAATTTATTTTGAAAATAATTTTTTATGTAGAATTATAGTAATGGATTAATATGTTAAAAAAGGATAAAATAAAATTTAATATCTAATTTTATTCTGGTTATTTATTATAGTTTATATTTTAAATATAAAAATAATTAAGTACATTCTTGTTATACGAGAATACAGTGTTTTGTTAAACATCACAATTCTGCTATCTTATAATACTAAATTTGCCCACTTTCTTAGATACACAGTATTATTTATTCGTAGCAAACTTTATAAGCTATAAATGGTTAATATTGAATAACAATAATAATAATATTAATACAACGAATAATATTGTTGTCGTTGATGCACGGCAACAACATGAATAAAATTGGTAGTTTCACAAATAAAATGTTAAATTTAAGAACAAGTTACAATAATAAATTTATTATAAAAATTAAATGTTTTTTTAATATGATTCATTAGTAATTATTTTATTTGAGTGTGTAAAA
This sequence comes from Aphis glycines, assembly GCA_009761285.1. NCBI lineage: Eukaryota > Metazoa > Arthropoda > Insecta > Hemiptera > Aphididae > Aphis > Aphis glycines. The sequence continues at coordinate 40,603 of VYZN01003151.1, read as the reverse complement.
TAACAAATTCCTGTAGCAGCATTACTGCTTTTTATTCTATCATAGATAGAGACCAATTGTCTGTAATATTATCACTTAACTAATAAAAAAATAGTTAAAAAATAAAATAAACAGATAAAAACAACATGTGATAACTAGCAACATTTGACTGATGCTGAAAAATAGTCTATTTTTAACTATCAAATAAATATTATATAAAGGAAACACAACATTACAACAATTAATAATATAGGTAATGATAGGTAATTGTTAATTACAATGCTGGTACGCAACTCATAAATATCTTAAATTTTAAATATATTGTAGTAGTTGCGATAATAAGTAGTCTCGTATAACAAGGAAGTACCAATAATAATATTTTAAAGATAAAGCATATAATTCTTTTGAATCTCATAATAACCCAAAAATTTACCTATAAATAGGTATTATTTGTTGTATATAATACCTATGTATAATCTCCTTTATTCAAATTAAAAAAAAGAAAATCATTTCTAAGTAAATAATATGTTTTTATGTTAAAAAATAAGTGATAAGTATGTACCTGTATTTTCTAGACTGCCAATGATTAAGCAAGCTTTAACAAACTTTCGATGAAATTTATGCTTCAAAAGTTGACTAGGAGTTTGACATCCTCCAAATGATTTTGTTGTTTTCGGTGATGATAGTTGTAACAATTGTCGACAAAAATCACTATCATTGAGACCATTGAGTAAATCACAAGGTAAATCTTCAGAAAACTCTTCTGTTTTAGGAACATTATGACTAGCTTTTTTTTCCTTGTTATAGATTGTGCCTTTTCTAGTCACACTTTCATTGACATTTACTTCAACTTTTGTTTTCAAAGGCATTAAAATACTTCTCCAGGTCTTTGGAATACCATTTGTTTCTATACATGCACGAAATAAATTAAGTGGAGATCCTTCAGTTATTGAACCAATTAGATGGTATAATCCTTTATCTGTTTTGATAATATTTTTTGTTTTTCGAGCTACCAAAACACCAGCTTTATGAACTTTCTTCAATTCCGTGATTTGATCTCTTCCTAATAAAGTACCTAAAAACATAAAATAAAAAATACATTATTTATGAGAGAGATAATAAAGTAACATTAACATATTGACATTTTTATTACATATTTCTTTAATTTTCTTACATGTATCTACCAAAATTTTGTTAATATATGATAAGTTATTTTTACTACCTATTGCAATGTATATATATTTTTTCCATAAAATATAGTAAAACCAATAAATATATCAATACTATGTCTAGAGGGTAGTGCAAACTGTATGGTTATGAAAAATCTCAAATATTTCATTAGGTTGTTACACATTTTGAAATTAGTAATTTATAATAACTAATATTTTATGAATTGGTTAATAGTGTTATGGATTTTACACATAACACAAAATAAATGTACGCACTAATTTAATATTAAAATAATTAATATATTTCTTATAAAATTAGTAGTAAAATTTTTAAGTATAGCTACACATACTAGGACTGACTGACTCCCTGTGTGTTGTCGAGACGGTGATAATTTCATTTATTTGTTGTTATTTCAATTCAACATTATGTTAAAATTGAGAAATATGAACATATCTATTACATATTGTTTAATAAATTATTTATCTTAATCAACTTGATTACTTGAGAAGTGTTTAAAACTATGATGATTGATGAACATAATATTACCTATATAACTACATCTATACTGTTTCAAAAAATGTTAAAATTAATGCCATACATTTTGTCTTGCATTAGGGCCTATCAATGGATTGTTGCTGCACTAGTTAAAAGTATTAAATGCATGTAAATAAACCATTATATTTTTTACGATTCTATTTTATTTTTATTCTTTAGCTTTCTTTCAATATCAGTTATAAGTTATAACAGATGTTTAGAATTTAAAAGCAAATTATAAACATTTTTAAATTTTAAATTTATATAATTAAATATTATTTTATATGTATTACCTATAGGTTAAGCTAATAAATATTTTTTTATTAGAATAAAATCTATGTGTGTGTTACGTGTGGGCCAGAGAGAGAAAACAAATAGTGTGCTGACATCCTCTTAATATTACATTTATATAATATACCCTGTATATCAATAAAAAAAGTAGTTAATTACCTGTTAATGTGATGACTGCTTTTGAATTGCCCTTATTTGATTTAATTTCTTTCAAATTTACCGACCAGTTGGTTAAGTTATTGATTTTAGTTTTTTCCTCGCTTTTTTCAGAACAATTACACTGATCTTGATTGAAGAATTCAATATTTGGCCGATTGTTTTCCTGTGACGCATCATTTTCAGTCGGAGTCTCTTTATCTGAAGGTATCTGTATTAGGTGACGGTATGTGCCTTTGCGCTGTTCTCCCCTTGTGATGTGTTTAATGCGCCTTAGAAATAAATTGAATTCCGATTCAAATTTACTGAAAGGCTGTACTTGTAAAAATTGATTCATCAAATCACTTAAAATTTTACTCTTCTCTTCAATAATATCATTGAATAGTAGTGATTCGACTGACGATTGTCCAGCCTGTTGCGGTTGAAATGTCGAACTTGACGTTGCTCTTTGGTTGTCCATCATTAATAATCGATGCACAGTTCGATTACGACAAAAGAACAGCGATACGCGTTGGGATAACAATGACAATAACACTGTTTATTTTAAACGAACAAAAATACCGAACGCGATAAAATAATCACCAACGATTGATGTCGGAATCCACAATAATCGTTATAATATAATATGATATATTATCGGGAAGTTCTAATTCTTTAGATAGAAAACGGTATTTAGTAAACAACAGTAGTCGGTTAAAAGCTAGCGCACGTCCGAATCGGTAACCACAACGACTAGCCAGTTCTAAGGTTGAATTTCAAATGAAAACGGTAAACACTATTACACTAAACAGTAAACAACAACAGGTTCAAGGAGCCTTAAAATAAGTACCATAATTTCTAAGAGATTAAACATAAACTACAATATTATAATGTTGATGGTATCTCTTACCTCCAAGCACGGTTAACCAAGGAGGCACGGCGCCAGTATAATGTTAATGTCGTGTACAGTTGATAACATCCATTTGATTATACCACGATTTTTTTTTCTTAAATCGTGGATTGTACGTAATATTTTAATGCCGATTAACAGTGTTCACTGTTTTGACTTAAAAGTTTTAAGTTTTTTCTCGTCAGTAGTCATCATGGCATAATTAGTTTCAGAATTTAATTTAACTACTCATTAATTCATAATATCGTTAATATATCTAATTACCACCATGTTTTAAAGCAGTATTATAGTTAACTGTAAATACATATATTATGAACTGCTCACCTATTGTTTTGCGATCAATTTATGTTTATTTAATTTGACATTTCGATTATTTAAATCATTTGTATCATATGCCAGATTTTAATTTTTGAAATAACTATTGTGCTTATAAATGTTATGATTTACTTAACGAAAACTTATATACTTTTAATGAAATATATGTGTAATGTTTTAATTAACTTTTAAAAAATATTTATTCTATTATTTGCATGTGATTATGAATATAATGTTGAAATCTAGTGATTTTTACTCCAGGATAAGTTTCCTGTACCATGTTATACCTAATAAGTAATAAATAAGAAAAGTAAAAGTGATGTATCATTAGGTATATACTATATATTATGAAATACATCGAAATTTATATATTATAAATACAAATTATGAAAAAAAGTAAACGCATAAATAAATCATTAAGTACGAAACTTTGTTAAATGAACTTATATTGTGATTTTTATCCGTTATAGTAAAAATAATTATTGTCGTCTATGGTCAGTGCCCCTAGCTATGTATGTGTATTATGTATATCACGATTAAAGATAGTATCTACTATCCTTAATCGTGGTGTATACATATATAAATATGATTATATTATTAAGCTTTAATATAATACATATATGTTTTGAGTGTTTGGACACAGACATAAAATATAGATAATTTGATAACTGATAATAATAATAACGGATAAACATAACATAACAATAAATATTAAATACTAACGCAGGAAATACACAAAATAACAAATAACAATTCTATTATAAGATTCTTGTTACAGTAGCTAATCGTCCACAGTCATAATTATGAATATTCAAAGTGGACACTATATTATTTTGTCAACGTTTATTCGTCACCGGCGACCATGGCAATGTTTAGGATGTCGACCGTTGTGTTGAACGTGTGAAAAATCAGTGAGTATATTTTTATTATTAGCGATTAGGATTTTTCGTACTAATATTTCACGGGTAAGTTAGTAAATTTGTGTTGATTTATCTAGATGATAGTGTAATGGGCTACATATGAGAAAACGTGAATTCATATTGTGAAGTATATGTGTACCTGCAGTAAATAAATGGTAAAAATATTTCAATATGTACTTTTATTGTTTTTTAGTTTCTTATATTCTATCACCGTCATTAATTATAGACTTATAGAGGTACATTGCTCTTATAGTATTCATATACGCGGACGTGGATGGCACCGTATCTTTTCTCAAACCTTTATCAAAAATTTAATTTTATCCTTATTATTACTCCATATTTTTAGAGATAACATTTTTTAGTCTTTTATATCATTATAGGATATCAGAGCACGTAGTAATATGGTGGTATACTTGGAGAGTCCCGATAAACACCAATATTACTTACAGACAGACCCAGCAACTACCGCAGAAACAACTATGGCCATAACCGTGCATTTACAATTAAAAGTGGACTAGACCGTTAATAATTAAACAACACTACTAAGGTTTTTATGCTCAGCTAATAAAATATATGCAGGAACGCTAGTGAGTGAAAATTAATCGTATTTCGTTTTAGATAACAAAGGGAAACAACTGTGTAAATCCAGAACAAGCGTAACAGCTGTAAATCAGAAATTGAGAAAGAAAATCCCATCGAGCAGCGCCAATCAACAAGTACACAAGCTTTAAGACAAGGAAACTCAACACAGTATAAAAGAGGAAGATCAAGGCTATAAACTGAATATTAATTTATTTTTTGATACCAAACCCGTAAAATTAGCACTTCCATTTTATAATATATTTTTTTACACAATATATCTCTATTAGGTTTTAGTAAAAATAAAAAATCAACATTGTTATATTAAAATTATGTGTGACAAACACAAATATAGACAATATTAGAAGGAGATAATATAATAATAATAGAAGGAGACCGATAACTATACAGTCGTTTATTTTCAGTGTTGGACGTTGATATTTATTTATTTATTTTTTCCCGAAATGACGACGTCATCGAACGCGGATAACAACAATATGGTACCTTATAAATATAATGTACTAAATTATTATTATAACTACTTCGTACTTACTATTCAATATAAAATTATTTAATAATAAAATATAACAAAAATAAACTGAAAACGGTTCAATGTAATAAGTATATTATCTTATAATATATATATATATATATAAACATAACTTCAATACAATATGTTATAACTGATAAAATATGTTTATTAAACCGAATCGGAGAAAAACGGGTACAGCGTAATAAAAAAAATTATTATTACATTTAGAATTTATTTCCAAATTATTTTATGACGTATTCTTACAACGTATTATTATTATCTAGTATCTACTCAGTTGCTCTAAACACGCATTCTCTGACGCTAACGCTCTCGCCTATTAAATTTGCAATCCGTAATCCGTATATTATCAGTTCAGTTTAAATAATATAATATAATATGTGCCAGTGTGTTAGTGTTAATATTAAAAAACTACGGAGAGTGACAGTGATTTGAAATGAATAGAGGTCGACAAAACGTAACTCACATAACAATATTTTTATAAAAGTATATGATATAGGCAGGTACGACCAACCTTGCTTGTGCACGGCACACGGTTTGACAAAGTCGCGAACTTACGTGGAACTATTTATTTACTATCGACAACTCTACTGTTGGGCACTTATAGAGGGTTCGAGCTTATTTTGTTTTCCGAGCGAGCGAGGCACGCGCGGTTCTTGGTAAATAACGTGTACCGTGTGACAAAATTTCTCATATGATTAACACAATCTTTTAAACACAAATATCATTGCGAATAAATTTACGAATATAGTTATTTATTGCATCACAAATCAAAATTAAAGAGAATGAGAGGCTGTCGCACGTTAATGATTAATTTTACCTGCATACGAAAAGGACCGAACGCGTGTCCCGCAAATTGTTCACTTCTACATTTATTTATTTTTTAAGTTGAACAAAAACTAATAATAATTAAAAATATTTTCTTATGTCTATCAGTATCTAAATAACCAAAAATACAAGGGTGGTACAAAGTTCTTTGAAATTTGTTCATTTATCGATTATAAAAAATATTATAAACGTTCGTTTAGTACTAGAATCTTGTCGAAATTCCTCAAAATTACGAAAATTGACTAATTAGTGAGAAATATTGTATTATATACCTATTTAATATAAAAATAATTCTTGTTGTATCAAAAGATTGCTCATTTTTTCAACCTATAACAGGAGAAAAAAGTTTATTGGAAAGTTAAATTAATTTTTTATGACCATTTTTATAGTTTAAATTTTGACAACAATAGATATTCAACAGTATAATAATTAATATCTATTCACTATTTATACTCGAAACGCATTTTCTACCAATTATAGTATAATTTTCTAAATATTTTGACCGTTTTCAAGTCATTTATTTTATTTATGAAAATAATAACTATACTGTTACTGTATTAATATATTACAATTTTATTGTCTGAATAGGTATCTTACCAGCAGAAGTCTCCACATTTTGAAATATACCTATACATTGCATTTCAATAGGTACTTTGATTATCGTAATTCGTAATATTATAAGTTTTTCGTTGTAACAATTTCTTCACAACTGCAACATACATTTTCATAACGTAATGAAATTAACTGATAAAAAATGCCGGGTATTTGTAATATGAGCCAAAACAAAAAGATAAATATATATAATATATATATTTAATTTACACCACATCTAAAAATTAGTTTTGATAATTTGTGCCACTTTTTAAGACTGTACTTTGCTCCACATAAAACTAGATAGATAAAATAGCATTATGGCGTAATTTGCGCCACATTAAAATAACTGAACAATTTTTTTGTTTTACAGATTAACATATTGTATATTTTACTATTTTTAACCATTGGTCATAATCAAGTTTATTTAATGGTTACATTTCATTTTTTTTAAATTATTTTAAAGTAGGTATTTAGTATATTATAATCAGTCATATTATAAAAATCATAAATGAATGTCTATAAACTATACGTATTTTACATACTTTATGTACATTGTTCAATAAATTGTTTTTCATATGATGATATTTATGTTTAAAACAACATACCTATAATAATACTTATAATAGTATTATAGTTAATTTAGATATTATATTATAATTATTATACCTAATTAATTATTCACCTTTTTTATACTTGTAACTAAGATTTTTCTATCAATTTTCTTTCGTCTGTATTCTTCATATATTTTTTTTTAGATTAGATTAATCTAGATCAGGCATGTGTCGGTATTATCGTACAGCTGTTGCGATATTAGTAAATTTATTAGCTGATAAATTCCAAAAATTGATGTTAAAAGTGTAGCGCAGATTGTATGATCTTTAATCTATTTCGTTTTCTGTTGTGGTATAAATTAACAAAATTAATTTTTAGATGTTGTGCAAAATACATGCTATATTCGTATAATATGGCGCAAATTACATAATATGTAATAAAATAGTAAAATACAAGTAATACAATTGGTGTAAAATACTATCATCTGAGTTCCAACTCCCAATGTGCTTACTAAGAAAATAACGATGATAATTAGACATTAAAAACTATACCTTACGGTATCCATCACAGAGATACAGTTCACAGAGCCTTGTGCCATGTAGATTAAAAGAGGATATTTTGCATTGAAACTACATTATAATAAATATGCATGATAATTTATAAATTATATTTTTATCTGTTTTCCAATAATTGTAATTTTAATACAACTCTATTTTTTTAGACCGGAAATGTCTAAAACTACCCGTTCAATGATACAAGTTTTGTTCTATTTACTTGTATATCTATATTATAAAATAGATTCACTGAAATTATTTCATAAATAATTCATTGTTATTTATAGTATATAATAATTTCTCAAAAAAATCAATAAAATATTTATAATTTTATGCACATCAAAAATTGTTACAAATATTCACAGAATTAGTCATTTCAAAGATTGTAACTTACAATTAGGTAGGTTAGGTTAGTACAAAGCATTAAAAAGAAAAAAACCATTTTTATTTCATACACATATATTATTATAATTAATAAAATATTAATATTATAAATAGACACATAATAAAATATTTTTAAAAATTATTAAACATAAAAATTCACAAAAAATTACTTGATTCAAAAACCAAAATTCTTTAAAAAAATGAATACAATCATGTTCTTTCTACAATAAAGTAAATAATTAGTAAATTATATACCTACTTATATACTAACTTAAATTTAAAAAAATTACATACATTAATATCTAAATTTTTGTAGAGAGTTTTATAAATTTTTAATTTACTTAAAATGTTAAAATATTAAATTAAACTTAAATAGTTTAAATAAAGTAAAGTTTAAATAGTTATATTAATTTTAGAAATTTATTTATATTGTTAGAATCATCAAATTAAAATGTGTATGCAGGTGATATTTACATTTACTTTTGCTTTTTCTTTTTTCAACAATCATTGAGTCTTTTATCAAGTGCAGGTATTTTTTTCTGTACCTAAAATATAATAGAAATTATTATTATTGTATAAATATTTTTTTAAAAGAAAAAATGTATTAAGGATTTTATGGTATTTTAATTTATTTTATAATAAGTTGATAAAAAAAAAATTATAATACATAAATTATTTTTTAAAATTGATAAAAGTAAAAAACAAATTTCAACAATATGCTTGACATAAGAATTTTTCAATTCTTAGTAAGTATCTATATCTTTATGAAAGATTATAATATGATGATACAATATTAATTACCAACTGGTAGGTACTAGAAATGAATATTTAATAATTTACAGTCTTAAATAGTATTATTATAATACAAGATACCAATTTAATCCCTAATACAGTTTATATTTCCATTACTCATTATAAGTGTTAACTTGTGCCACTGACTACCACATAAATCATTCATATCATTTGAAATAAATTGAACACAGATATTTATATACTACCTAATACTTATAGTTTATTTTCATATAACTGCATAAACCTTTTATAATATTTTTGAATGTTGTCAACATTTTTTTACAAATAATAATCCATTTAGCTCTAGCAGTTATTAAAAATATTATAATTTAATGATCTAAAATTTAAAATTTAAAGAAACTATAGTTGAATATTGATAATCATATTATGTAGGTAATGAGTTATTTGTGTAAGTGTTATGTAGTTTTGTATAGTATTATTGAAATTATTGGATTAGTGAAGACTCTAAGGAGTTTCAATAATACCAAAGTACTGTTTTTATAAATAGTTATTGTAATTAGTTATCTACCTATAAAATAAATTGAAATAAGATATAAGACATTAATTAGTTTCAGTTATTTTTTTTTTAATGAGAAACGTTAAAAACTTTCTCAACAATGATAATTTATAGATAGACATAAATAATCGAGATGTAATTGTATGTAAATATTTAAATATGCTGATTATAATTTTAGTTAGGTACCTATAAAGATTCAATACTATTAGTTAGTTGGAACATGCATATTAGTAATTACATAAGTATTTTAAATATGTAACCTAATAGTATTAAAACATTAAAACATACCTTTGTGATACCGAAATCCACAACTTCCAATGAGCCAACCAACTTTTTTTCAAACAACCTACGCAATAATGGAACTTCTTTTTTTTTAATTGCACGATTGACACGAACCTTTGGATTTGTTACTCGCAGTAATTTTTCATCAAACTTATAACTGTTCGTCATTGTTTTTTGCACTAAACAGTTGGTTGCATATTTTCTTCTTATTGCCAATTTTTTATTGAAATTATTAATTTTACTAGGGAATTGTGTTAAAATATATTTCCAAGTCCTTGGAAGACCATTATTTTCCAAACATGCACGATACAAATTGTCTGTAGATGCATTAGCGATTGGCCCAATTAGCTCGTATAATCCATGAGTAGTTTTAATAAGATTTTTTGATACTACAAAATCTAAAAAACCAGCATAGTAATTTTCTTTTATTGTTCTTCGACTATCTTTTGATAACCAAGTTCCTAAAAAATACATAAGAAAAATTAAAAATAATTTATAAAAGGTATTGATTGTATTATATTCTAAACTGTTCAATTAATATATTGTACAGATTGTGTACTATCAGATATTAAGCTAATTTATTTATTTGATCGTATAATTCTGCTTATCTTAAGTTATACTAGCATTAACAATTTCTTAAATAAATAATGTAATGCCATCAAATTTATATATACAATATAGGGCAAAGAATAACCATTTTTAGAACCACTAATTTAGTCTATTATAAATCGGTATTCAAAAGATTGCCGTACTTAGAGTACTAAATGTTAGGTATTATAGTACAACTGGGGTAGCGAACCATTGGTTAAATTTAAATGTCATGTAAAAAATTTAAATTATAAAAAATTATGCTATTTATAAATTATTTAAAAAATGTATAATATTCCTATCTTTATCCTTGAAAAATAGAGCACGACCCAAAAAAGGTTCGCCACCTTTGTAATATACTTTATTAATCAATGATTACTAAAAATCAAATAAGTTTTATAGTTAAATAAAATTTTTATTATACTTTTGTTGTGATGCAAATTTAAAAAATAAATATAACTTATTTACCTCGTAATTCGACAGTGAATTTTGTATTGTCATTCTTCAATTTTATTCCCACGACGTTCACCGACCAATTACTTAAGAACTTTTTATAAGGCATTTTATTTACATATTTTAAGTCACTAGATGAAGCACTGTTATTTGCCGTTTGGACGATTTGATAACTCAAATTTGAATTTTTATTGGCATTGAAGCAGTTATCGAGTTTTAATAATTTAGGTATAAAGATATCAAGCGGTTGCGGACCATAATAATCCGGTGGAGGCGGTAAACAAGATTGATTTCTCGCAGGGCGAATTTCTCCAATATTTGAGGTTAAATTAGATGCCATCTGAGAATTTGTTTTGACTTCTTCAATATTAGACCATATAAATCTATCAAAACATGATGAGCGATCCATTTCAGAATATACGATCGTTAAACTGTTGTGTTTTTTTTTTTTATTTATAGTTAATTTAACAAAATTTTCAAAACTAAGATTTTAAAAAAACACGAGTAAAAAACGCATGGACTAACTATGGACCGAGTCGACACGTGCGTAGATAGCGAATGCCACGTCACTACTCTTCAACAAATGTCTGGGCTACGAGCAACAGGACAGCAGCGGCTCGTTGAAAGGAGCGGTGTTCTTTTCAAACATACTGAAACTGGTTTTTTTATCCCAGGCTGAGGTGAAACACGTTTATATGTTTTTTTTCTTCCCATGTTTTTTTTCTTTCCAAGTACCCCGTCAATACGTGAATAGGCGGTGGCAGTCAACTGCATGACGTTATACATCGGTGGTCCACGGAATCAAATCTCTTATTATTTATTTTTTAAATCTTTCTTTTTGGTGTATAATTGATAAAGAGTATTATAAAAACCAAGGTTTTTAAAATAATTGTACCCATGTTACGATTGTTGAATTTAGATTTCTCCTCGAATATTACAATTTAGGCCAATATAATAATGTTTGTAAATAAAAAAATAAAAATAATTAGATTATCCTGAAAAAAACAGAGGGTATTAGTACAGTGGTTTTATCATTACAACATTTTCGAATAAATCATATATAAACAGTATAAACTATAATGAGTAATTCGTGGTTATTGTCAATTATATGATATAGATAATAGGTAATAGGTATTAATAATAGATATTTTATCTGAACGCTGTATTGATATTTTATTTCATAAGAAAACTAATTCTTTGCTGTATAGAATATATTATATTATTATAACATAATATATAGATATATTTTATGATGTATGCATAACATTATCTATGGATAATTTAATGACAATGATAGCATTGTTATATTTTGATCTGTCTAAACCGTGTATTTTTAATTTACCCATATCATAATATATTGAGTAAATTAATATAATATATGTTTTGTACGGAACTACAAACGTCTGAAGTTGAATTTCCGCCTAGCCCGATGGGTTCGGTTTCCGCTCGCGCGTGCAGTCAAACCTCAGTTGAGAGCTTTTTCTCGTCCCCCTTCCGCTCGTCTTATTACCCGTTCGTCGACCGTACACGATCGTCGTCGTTGTCTCGCTTTTACGTCTACGTCATCGGTCGGTCTTTTGCGCCTTCTGTAGTTTTATCTCGGTCACCCGAGCTTGACGGTCACCGATCGCCCGTTGTCTTTTTTTAATCGTCACGGTCTCGCGTAATGCCGTTTTACACTCGAGCACGTGTTGTTGCGATCGGCCTTTGCCGAACTGCCGTGTGTGTCATTTTACAATTTATTAGTTTGACGTCCGTCAAAATGTGCGTGAGTGATCCGACATTCGTCAACACTATTATATGTCACTTGCCAGCGTCGCGTGCGATCGAGTCGTACCCGTCGACTCGTGTTTTCGTCGTCGGCCTTTGGTGGAGCATCGATAATTATTTTCACTTAATATTTATCGTTTGCGTTGTTACATCGCGTCCACGAGCGTCGCATATCCACTCGTCAGCCGTCTTACTCGCCGCCGAAGCGATTGGTACCCGAACGCATAATATAATTTAGTAATGTGTTACAGTTAAAAGTGTTGAATTCCATAATTTTACGAATTAACTATAGGTAGTTCATGGATTATACCTACGAATGTTCGTCAAAGTATAAAGTAGGTGATTCATGAAAATTATATACTTTAATTGAGTTTAACTATAATCCGCGCAACGAAAACTGCCAGTGACCCCCGCCCGCCATAAACCGGCTGCAACCCAAGGGTTCTCAAACTGCACCGCACTGCCACCGTGCCAAAGGCGACAATTAGTTTTGGGAGTATGACGACCACCGAGTGGAAATGGTCACCGGCCAGTTTTTGTTGTACGAACTATAGGTAGTTTATTTTTTAGACTATATATAGTAAATAGTTATTCTACATTTGAATTAAAAATATACATATATATTAGGTATACTATTTTATATTTATTTTGTTAATTTTAAGTTGAATTAATAATGTATTTGTGCGCACGTAGAGTTATTGGGCATTGGCGTGGCATTTAGACCGAGGCTATACACGGCGTTTCCGCCGCGTATTCCGTCGAATTGAAAATGCGTTAGTTTATCGCGTTTTAATCTACGGCGGAAAACGCCGGTCGGCTTGTGTTTTAGCGGACGAATGCCGAAGTAATAAAAACGCGGCATATTACATCCGCCGTGTATAGCCTCGGCCTTTGAGTTGCAAAGACTTTTTTGGAAACGAGTTACACCAAAATAAACAATATCGAATATTTTGTTGAAAATTGACTTTACTTAAAATTTCTTGTTTTTTTTTTTTTGTTTTCTTGATTAAAATAATTATATCCAATTGTTAACAAAAATTCACTCTTAAAAGTTAGTTAATCTTTTAAAGCATTTTTACTGTCCCAAAAGATGAAGATATCATGTCCTACACAAACATAAAAAACACATTATTATATTAATTATATTATACATTTATGATATACAACCAGCCCACCGGAAATATGAATATCCCGGGCCGCAATTTCCGTACATTTCAAATAAACCCGGGCTGCAATTTACGTATGTATAAAATATACTCGAGCCGCAATTTACACGGTATAATATAACTACGACTTTTTTCGCGGGACGCAATAAACCAACTCCGCTAATCGTTACCCCTTTTGTTTATTATATTATATTATATACTGTGTGCGGGCTAATCATCACCAATTTTACGTTTTTATTTTATCCTTGTTATTGAATTTTTGTCGGCGCTAATCATCTTATTTATTATTTTTTCGTGTATTTTTTCAATTATTTGTGTCTGTGCGTGTGAAATTATAATAGTCTAGATAGCATCTGGCCAGCCTAGCACCGACGATCTTTGAGTTATTTTATACTACTATTTTTATTTAAATATTATATTGGTATTGTTATTATTATTATTATTATTATTATTGTCGGATGTGCCAAACTATTTTTACCTGTTGAGCCAAAGAGGCCACAGATTTTTTATTATTATATTATACTGCTCTCTACCAAATTGTTTTTACATTTTATTTATATTATTAGTTACCTTTTCCTTTAGCATTTAAGTTTCCACACACACCCATATTTACACACATACACACACCACCACACACTAGTACTCTCTGGTCTTGCTCGGCGACTCCGTCCACTTCCTTTGAGTCGCTATATACACGTATACACATATACACAGGTCGTTCGGTGTGTGAGTGCGGCGTACGAAGAAGTCGGTGATCTTCTCTGAATTCTCATCCATAGTAGGTGTTAAATTAACCATCAATGAAAATGTCAATTTTATACGTTTTTGATAAGTAAAAACCCGTGTGCGGTTGAGCGTTATCTGAATTGTAAACCCATAAATAACGACGGTGTATGTACCTATAATATTGCGAAATATTCTATCGTTTTCCGATTTTCCTATGTACTTTTTCTGATACAGAATAAAGACTAATCATAGCTAGACACTCGAACTTAGCTGATGGTTTACACTTCGACTTTTGACACCGGAGAACCGTAAACCAATTCTCTGTAGTTGGGTACTACAGTACAACCGTGTACGATTTTCACCGGAGATGGCTGATAACTCGTATAGCGATCCAACGGTGGCTGCAGCCGAATTCATAAACAGAACACTATAGCGCTATCTACTGTTCCGCGATTTTAGTCCGACGAATTTTTTCAACTTGTTAGATTCAAATTACTCTTTTAATTTATTTTTTTCATTTGTGCAAGGTACGTCTTTTTAAAATAAAAAGTGACTAGATACGTGCTACTGGCTGAAAAAAATATTTTATACTTCAAAAAATTGCGCACGAAAATCAAACGAACTGTCTAAATTATTGCGATGCAATACAATGTTTTTTTTAAAACTTGTTAGTTATTACTGTTTAGTATATTTCGTTACCTATTGTTTATGCATCTAACATAGCATAATGTTTACAATGTTTTCGGTGTATTTTTACTCATTGATCTTAATCATATAAGAAAATAATACATATATGATAATTTGATATATCTAACAACATAAAATTTAATACTTAAACACTTTTGATTTTTTAAAACACCGTAAAAAAATATAATAATAAAATATTTCGAGCTTTTAGCTCAAATCAATTTTTGTATTCCTTCTAATCAGTATAAAATAGTTTATAAAAAAAGTATATTGCATTGTGTATAGTAGGTAAATTTAATATCATTAATGATATTATGTTTAGAAAATTATATTTTGAAATTGATCGATTTCAACGAAACTATTTAACAATTTGCAAAAGAAAATTTTTTTTATTATTATTCTATTTAACAAATACAGTGTTATACATATAATATATATAATACATTTTTACACAACTATTTATTTTTACTTTTTTTTGTTTTGTAGTTTTTACATTATTATACAATAATATACAGTCTTTAAAATGTCGTGATAATTATTTTGAAGTTAATATTGAAATGGGACCTACTAAGTGGATGTTGTCCTGGGGTCCAATCGATGCTTAATCCGGGCTTAACTATGATGGGTATGCTTACAAAATTCTGCCGAAAATAACACATGGTTTCCATCTCGGAGAGATACACAATTTTTTATTTTGGCTTCACAAATTGTACCTATACATCGTACATGTATAGTGTATACTAAGTACACTAGGTACTAAATATAATCTTAAAAAGCATAAAAAATTTTTATCATTTTATTTGAAAAAAATGTACTTTCCTAAACCGCAATAAAAAGACTAACATTAAATATAGAACTGAAGTTTATTAAATATTTAATTAATATTATTTTAAAATTAAAATAATTAAACCGTAATCATTATAATAATACAAATACTAATGGAAATATGTTTAAAATACATATTTTATAGTGCACTTACCATTTTAATAACGACCACTATATTCTTTATAATAGAAAAATTATATTTAAGTTACCTATTTTATAAAGTTTATTTTGGTTAAAACGATAGTTTAGTTCTTTATAAATGTTATATTATAAATTATACAGAAATGTCCAAAATTTAAGAGTACTTATTCTGTACATTATATAATGTAGTGTGTAAACAAAAATATATCAACTTATTAAGGCCTCTATTTGAAATGTGATTCATGTTATCTGTTTTTATCTCAGTTGTTATTTTTAGTTTGTAAGCATAAATAAACACTATATAATATTAATACAATTTATTATAACAGCAGTTCATAGGAAGACTATATACTATAAACCTGAAATGAATACAATTTTAATTGTATAAAAAGATACAAATATTTTATTTTTATTTTTTCAATATCTATTTAATTTTTATATTTTATTTTCAATGTTCAGTACAGCTAGCTATGTTTGACAATCATTCTTGGTTAATAGAATTCCTCGAGTACTTTTTTATGAGTTTTAATTTCGAAAAAAGTACTCTACTGAAGCTGAAGTTACTGGAAATGTTAAAAAAAAATACATGCAGTCACAATGCCACACACACACACACACACACACACACTGCCCTATAGTCTTAAAATAGCACTTTGTTTTATTTTTTTTCTTAATCGTTTATCAGATAGAATCATTAATAATAACACGGAGTCGAAAATTATTATTTAACAAAAAAGTGAAGTTAAGGATTTAAAATTAAAATAATAAGAAGTACAAATTCAAAGTAAAAAATTGATTGTATAAAATTTCATTTTCACAATAGAAGGTACCTAATAAATATTACCTATATAAAAACATTTTAGATATTGAACGTCACTTGTTGATATCGAAAAATTTCTATTTTTAAGTTTTCAACACGTGTTGTAAATTGGAATATAATTTTATTACCTATTGGTTTAAAATGAATATTCATATATGTCTGGAAAGGTCCATAAAATATAAATGTAATAAATAATATTAGGCTTTTTTGGGAGTGCGGTGCACCGTCAGCACTCTCGCTAATTGTGGCGTTGGAGCCGCTACTATTGAGTATCTCTTTTGGACGCCTATACACATATAATATAATAATTACATTTGTATTTTAATGTAATTAAAAACGCAGTAGCGGCTCGTAGATAGGGGCGATACGGCGATCGTCTCCTTAAATTATCATAATATCACTAATTATTATAACATCAAATATCAAATTTCAAATTTATAATGTAGTATTATAATATTATCAAAAAAAAAAAATTGTGTTTCTTATATTTACACTAGGTAATAAATATTATAAAAACATTAGATATCAAATAATGGAAGTTTAAAAATAATCATTCAACATTGTAGCATCTGTAGCTTTTCAGAACCGATAAGCAATAATTATTTTCTGGGACCTATAGGTAGCGAATGCGATGCTTGGGCGATGTTATAAGTCATTCGTCATAACTATGATCGGAGTATAAAAACTAAGAAGGGGGAACACAATAATAATACTGCCGCCGGGGCGATGATTTTAATCGCCGGTATGTGCACGGACTCTGAACTTGAACTTGCGTGTGATACTTTAATACTAATTACTTTGTACGTTCGTAACATAATAACTAAATATTTATAATAATTTATATGTATTAAATGGATTTAATTAAATAACTATTATAAATATTTTATAAGCAAATTTATATCGCCCTCCCACTTTCAAAGCACACTATGAGCCACCACTGCCTAATTATATTATTATCTTGCACAGTGCACTTTACTTATATGCATATTATACATAATTACATACTATTTAAGCCGAGTAATCCTTATTCCTTACTTCCACAACACCACGTCCTACGTTTAGTTATCGCAGCCAAATGCCAGCCAATAGCGCCGGTGACACATCAATATTTTTGAATTTAAAATGCTACTTTTCTATTGTATTTACTATTTATAAAAATTTAATTTAATTTCTAAATTATAGACCTATTGGTTATTGGTAATATTGAAGATCCTAACGTGGCTGTAGACACTTGTACTAAACATAAATTAAGGTTTACAAGTCGTTTATAATGCACCACCTTTGAATTCTTCTTGGTAGGTAATTATCAAACTTTAATTACACATACCTATACTTAGATCATTTACCAGTATATGATCTAATCACAGTATCACACCTAAAATGTAATTTCAGTTTTTTTTTATAATTTTTCTAAAAATGATTGCCAATAATACATAATAAATTAATTTATAATTTAATGAAATGTATTTATTAAATAAATTCATCCGTCCTATAATATTTCCAAATTACATCTTACAATTTTAAAGTTAATCGTTTATAGTCTGGACTCAGATACTCTATATATGTATATACTCATTACATAATATGTATAGTCTATATTATCGATATAATAATTGTTATCACTTATCTAGTATTGAACATCGTTAAATGTCTAAATATCATATAATATAGTATATACACACCTATGTATACGTATAGCTATTAAACCATACCTGTTTGTACATTCATTTCGTGCTGTCGTTGAATTTATTATTTTCGTGTTTTTAAAGTGTTTAATAATGTCCGCAACAAAACGTAAAATTGATTATGAAAATAGAACTTTTAACACCCATGAGAGAATGACTACTTATTTATTATTAACAAAATATAATGCTAATTAAAGTGGCTCACTTGATTTTAATTTTCAAAAAATTGAACCTCTACTTTAAATATCCCATCCCTGCCATGGGTAATATATTTTATTTTATTTTGTAGGTATTATGAATTTAGAAAAATTTTGATTGTTTTGCTTAGATATGGATAATTTAATTTAATGTTGTAATAGTTGAATAATATTCTTTGTACACATTGTACAATAACTGACGTGTTATTATTACCCATTATAAAATAACACGTTTTCAGAACCTCCGCTCGCGCCGTTTCTCATTCGGGCTGGCAGTATCACTATCACTTTCACTATAATGATAATTTACTACGCACACAACAGTAAGGATCTGTGTGGAGATTTTCTTTTCTTGCCGATAGAATTACTATCCATCCAAAGATCATTAAATTATAGATTCTGAGTAGAGCGTTAAATGTATTGATTTTTCAATGATGTGGGTTTTTTTTTGTATAAACGCTTAAACAAAAATGTTTAATGTAAAACACCTATATATATATATATACTAGCTGAATTACCCGACTTCGCCCATGTGTATTTTTGTATTATTCATATTTAGGAGTATTGGTGTACGCCCAATGCACGATATTACTTTTATCAATTAACTTCTCGGAACAATTCTTATCTACACGACAGACAAAACGGATAGGTTTCTTGAAACTCACTGGCCGCCGTGCGACTGTGTCGTGCAGCACAATTCGTATTGGCGGTGAATAATTATTATTATAGTTTATTACTGCACTAAAACACATTTTTGAAAATGCTTTCTTGTTGCACGGTGAAAATAAGTAACCTCTATTCCAAATTTCAAGTACGTACGTTGCGTAATTTTTGAGTTATAGTGATCTGCAGTGTCTAAGTTGTATTTGAATTTTATGTGTTTAGACGTTATTATAATGTAGATATGTAAGTATGTAAATGTTAGCTTATATCTGTATAAAAATAATAAAAATACACTTGCTAAATTTATTTTTATACACATTTTAAGTTTAGATTTGGATGAAATTACTTATTTAAACGATAAATAATGATGTTTATTACGTTATTTTGTTTTAACATTATTTGCGGTAACTTAAAACTTTTACATATTATACGAGTATTTTATTATTTTGCATTTTATTATACATAATAACATTTTTAATTTATTTTAAGATATTATTTATTTATACTATAAATCTATTTTATCAGTTTTACTGTATTTATAGAAATATGGTATAACATTTTATACTGATAACATAAAAAATGCAATATTTTCGGAAAAATTATATCAACCTACTGTACTATTTAAAGTAAATAAACTACTTATGAAGAACTTTGTATTGACATTCAGACTAATAGACCATTTCCGTTCAGAATCATTTTTCACTTTCAACGGTGAGCCATTCAATTAAAATGTGACACACTTGACAACCTAATGTACCTACCTAATGCCTACTTTTTAAAAAACACTTTACAAACTTAATAAAATAATAGAATTTAGTTAATATATAATTACAAAAGGTTTTAAGTTTGAGGCTCTGGTTGCATTCTATTTCTTTGTTGTTATATAAAAAAAAACAGTATGTATATTTTTTTAATAAATTTGGATGAGTTTTCAGAGTAGTATAGTTATTGATTAGTGATTACAGTAAAACCTCTCTATAACAGACCCTCTATTAGACGAGATCCTCCTTATAATGGAAAAGGTCAATAGCCTCGGTTCAAATAATATATTATAATTCTATCTCCCTATAACGAAAAACTCATTATAACAGAAAAAGTTGTTGGACACAATTGATTCCGTTCCAGAGAGGTTTTAATGTAAAATATTGTAGAAAATAACATACCTATAATTTTTAGTTTTTTTTATATCAGTAATTTCTTGGTGTGAGAATTTTAACAAATGATTTTATTTTAAACATTCGTTTTATTCAATAAGTTAGCTACATAAAAACAAAAAATGAGAAAAACAGCAGTAAAAATAAAATGCAGATAGTTATACAATGAAATATGGCCTTAAATTCTTTAGTTACTTCTTACTGAATATTATAAAATAAGCCAAAGTACTTATACAAAATTAAAAATTAGTGGTAATGATAAAAATGATAAAAAAAAAAATACAAAATTGTTTCATTACATGTAATGCGAAGTCAAGATAATTATGCAATATCTTATATTAATGTAGATTAATTAAAAACAATAAATCAAATTCATATAAAAAAACTTTGAAATACTTAGCAAGTCTTTAAATATTGCCTCTACGTATCAACGCGTTTAATACTATTTAAACATAACAAAAACATTAATTTTAAATATGAAACTAATAGGAATACAAAAATAACAAGTTTCAGTTTTAATTAAAAACAAAACAAAAATAAGTTAATAAAAATATATATATAGACACAACAATTTTTGAGTCAAGTCCACTGAATTTAATGCATCTTTAAAATTGTCCAATTTCTTTATATTATAAGCACCGTTTGAAATTCTGTTGTTTTAATTCATTGTTCATCTATAAATAAAACATTTAAAATTAGTTATTATTTTTATACTGTATTTATTTATTATTATGTATTAAATAATATAATAATAATATTAAAATTTATTTTGAAAATAATTTTTTATGTAGAATTATAGTAATGGATTAATATGTTAAAAAAGGATAAAATAAAATTTAATATCTAATTTTATTCTGGTTATTTATTATAGTTTATATTTTAAATATAAAAATAATTAAGTACATTCTTGTTATACGAGAATACAGTGTTTTGTTAAACATCACAATTCTGCTATCTAATAATACTAAATTTGTCCTCTTTCTTAGGTACACAGTATTATTTATTCGTAGCAAACTTTATAAGCTATAAATGGTTAATATTGAATAACAATAATAATAATATTAATACAACGAATAATATTGTTGTCGTTGATGCACGGCAACAACATGAATAAAATTGGTAGTTTTACAAATAAAATGTTAAATTTAAGAACAAGTTACAATAATAAATTTATTATAAAAATGAAATGTTATTTTTAATATGATTCATTAGTAATTATTTTATTTGAGTGTGTAAAATAACAAATTCCTGAAGCAGCATTACTGCTTTTTAATCTATCATAGATAGAGACCAATTGTCTGTAATATTATCACTAAACTAATAAAAAAAATAGTTAAAAAATAAAATAAACAGATAAAAACAACATGTGATAACCAGCAACATTTGACTGATGCTGAAAAATAGTCTATTTTTAACTATCAAATAAATATTATATAAAGGAAACACAACATTACAACAATTAATAATATAGGTAATGATAGGTAATTGTGAATTACAATGCTGGTACGCAACTCATAAATATCTTAAATTTTAAATATATTGTAGTAATTGCGATAATAAGTAGTCTCGTATAACAAGGAAGTACCAATAATAATATTTTAAAGATAAAGCATATAATTCTTTTGAATCTCATTATAACCCAAAAATTTACTTATAAATAGGTATTATTTGTTGTATATAATACCTATGTATAATCTCCTTTATTCAAATTAAAAAAAAGAAAATCATTTCTAAGTAAATAATATGTTTTAATGTTAAAAAATAAGTGATTAGTATGTACCTGTATTTTCTAGACTGCCAATGATTAAGCAAGCTTTAACAAACTTTCGATGAAATTTATGCTTCAAAAGTTGACTAGGAGTTTGACATCCTCCAAATGATTTTGTTGTTTTCGGTGATGATAGTTGTAACAATTGTCGACGAAAATCACTATCATTGAGACCATTGAGTAAATCACAAGGTAAATCTTCAGAAAACTCTTCTGTTTTAGGAACATTATGACTAGCTTTTTTTTCCTTGTTATAGATTGTGCCTTTTCTAGTCACACTTTCATTGACATTTACTTCAACTTTTGTTTTCAAAGGCATTAAAATACTTCTCCAGGTCTTTGGAATACCATTTGTTTCTATACATGCACGAAATAAATTAAGTGGAGATCCTTCAGTTATTGAACCAATTAGATGGTATAATCCTTTATCTGTTTTGATAATATTTTTTGTTTTTCGAGCTACCAAAACACCAGCTTTATGAACTTTCTTCAATTCCGTGATTTGATCTCTTCCTAATAAAGTACCTAAAAACATAAAATAAAAAATACATTATTTATGAGAGAGATAATAAAGTAACATTAACATATTGACATTTTTATTGCATATTTCTTTAATTTTCTTACATGTATCTACCAAAATTTTGTTAATATATGATAAGTTATTTTTACTACCTATTGCAATGTATATATATTTTTTCCATAAAATATAGTAAAACCAATAACTATATCAATACTATGTCTAGAGGGTAGTGCAAACTGTATGGTTATGAAAAATCTCAAATATTTCATTAGGTTGTTACACATTTTGAAATTAGTAATTTATAACAACTAATATTTTATGAATTGGTTAATAGTGTTATGGATTTTACACATAACACAAAATAAATGTACGCACTAATTTAATATTAAAATAATTAATATATTTCTTATAAAATTAGTAGTAAAATTTTTAAGTATAGCTACACATACTAGGACTGACTGACTCCCTGTGTGTTGTCGAGACGGTGATAATTTCATTTATTTGTTGTTATTTCAATTCAACATTATGTTAAAATTGAGAAATATGAACATATCTATTACATATTGTTTAATAAATTATTTATCTTAATTAACTTGATTACTTGAGAAGTGTTTAAAACTATGATGATTGATGAACATAATATTACCTATATAACTACATCTATACTGTTTCAAAAAATGTTAAAATTAATGCCATACATTTTGTCTTGCATTAGGGCCTATCAATGGATTGTTGCTGCACTAGTTAAAAGTATTAAATGCATGTAAATAAAATATTATATTTTTATTCTTAAGCTTTCTTTCAATAACAGTTACAAGTTATAACAGATGTTTAGAATTTAAAAGCAAATTATAAATATTTTTAAATTTTAAATTTATATTATTAAATATTATTTTATATGTATTACCTATAGGTTAAGCTAATAAATATTTTTTTATTTGACTAAATTTAAATGGTATTAAGAAAGAGAATATTTTAATGTGATTGTTTACTTGAATTCCTAGCCTTTTCAAGTTTGTCACTATTTACATTTTATATGAAGAGTTAATGATGCATCATAAAAATATATTATTTCAAAGTTGTTTGATACTGATAGCTATGCATTTTATATTTGATAATAATCTTTCAGAAAAATAATAGGTATCCCATTTACATTCCTAAAGGCTAAAAGTATTTAAAAAAGTCTTGTTTTCATCAGTAATACAGAAGATTAGTATTATGCCATAAATGTTTCTTACTAAAAGAGAAGCATATACTTTAAGAAAATTTGAACAAAATTGTAGTTTAAACTTTCAATGCAAATGATTTTTCATTAAACTAGGCACAGTGTATTACTACACACAAACCTTAAAAATTTATAAAATTCAACAATTCTGCTTAAACGACATGTAAATATAATTAAAATATTAATTTTAAACGACATTATTACATAATTATAATGTGTATGACGTAAGCACTAATCGTCCATATTATAGCTACAGCAAGTCTGTAATATTACTTTAAATTAAAAAAATATATCTAAGGTTGATCACACTTGATCATCATCCAAAAAAGATTCACTTCATTATCGATATTATTAATTACGATAATGCGGTTTCAAGGTTTTCAAAAGCAAGAAAATAATAATATTATTTGAATGTATTGAACACTCAAATTAAATTAAAATAAATTATTAATTTTGCTTTAAAAATCATTTATCTTTTATTTATTTTATCTAAGTATTGGTTTTTACTCAGCATAAATATTTAATTTTTTAAAATAACTTTTATGATACTTGTACATAATAAATTGCTTGTTAATACACTACTTTTATTTTATTAATTTATTATTTTTGTATGGCTAAAATAAAGATTAACTACAAAAGTCACTTGCTGCTATTAACAATGATTTTGGCCTGAACAAATTTTAGAAAACCTTTTCATAGAACCGCTTTACATCCAAGACCTCAAACAAAAATGTTTAAGAGGATGTCAGCGCACCATTTGTTTTCTCTTTCTGACCCACACGCAATATCGACAAAACACATTTACGCAAAATCATTTTTTCTATAACTTTATGTTATCATAGAGTAAAAACGCCCATTACAAAAAAAATAGAGAATAATATTTTTGAGGGAACGACCTATCGATTTGTCAAAATATGGTCTCAAAACAATTTAATCATTATTTAAATTTACAACATTATTTTGTTTATTTTGAAAGTCAAATAACAATGAAATATAAAATCTATGTGTGTTACGTATGGGCCAGAGAGAGAAAACGAATAGTGTGCTGACATCCTCTTAACATTACATTTATATATTATACACTGTATATCAATAAAAAAAGTAGTTAATTGCCTGTTAATGTGATGACTGATTTTGAGATGCCCTTATTTGATTTAATTTCTTTCAAATTTACCGACCAGTTGGTTAAGTTATTGATTTTAGTTTTTTCCTCGCTTTTTTCAGAACAATTACACTGATCTTGATTGAAGAATTTAATATTTGTCCGATTGTTTTCCTGTGACGCATCATTTCTAGTCGGAGTCTCTTTATCTGAAAGTATCTGTATTGGGTGACGGTATGTGCCTTTGCGCTGTTCTTCCCTTGTGATGTGTTTAATGCGTCTTAGAAATAAATTGAATTCCGATTCAAATTTACTGAAAGGCTGTACTTGTAAAAATTGATTCATCAAATCACTTAAAATTTTACTCTTCTCTTCAATAATATCATTGAATAGTAGTGATTCGACTGACGATTGTCCAGCCTGTTGCGGTTGAAATGTCGAACTTGACGTTGCTCTTTGGTAGTCCATCATTAATAATCGATGCACAGTTCGATTACGACAAAAGAACAGCGATACGCGTTGGGATAACAATGACAATAACACTGTTTATTTTAAACAAACAAAAAGACCGAACGCGATAAAATAATCACCAACGATTGATGTCGGAATCCACAATAATCGTTATAATACAATATCATATATTATCGGTAAGTTCTAATTCTTTAGATAGAAAACGGTATTTAGTAAACAACAGTAGTCGGTTAAAAGCAAGCACACCTCTAATCGGTAACAACGACTAGGCTCTTCAAAGGTTGAATTTCAAATGAAAACGGTAAACACTAAATAGTAAAGAACCAACAGGTTCAAGGTATATCTTATCTCCAAGCACGGTTAACCAAGGAGGCACGGCAGCAGTATAATGTTAACGTCGTGTACAGTTGATAACATCCATTTGATTAAACCACGATTTTTTTTTCTTAAATCGTGGATTATACATAATATTTTAACACAGATTTTAATGCCGATTAACGGTGTTCACTGTTTTGACTTAAAACTAATATATTACTGGTAAATGTTTATTAAACCGAATCGGAGAAAAACGCGTACAGCATAATAAGACAATTATTATTACATTTAGAATTTATTTCCAAATTATTTTACGACGTATTCTTACAACGTATTATTATTATCTAGTATCTACTCAGTTGCTCTGAACACGCATTCTCTGACGTTAACGCTCTCGCCTATTAAATTTGCAATCCGTAATCCGTATATTATCAGTTCAGTTTAAATAATATAATATAATATGTGCCAGTGTGTTAGTGTTAATATTAAAAAACTACGGAGAGTGACAGTGATTTGAAATGTATACAGGTCGACAAAACGTAACTCACATAACAATATTTTTATAAAAGTATATGATATAGGCAGGTACAACCAACCTTACTTGTGCACGGCACATGGTTTGACAAAGTCGCGAACTTACGTGGAACTATTTATTTACTATCGACAACTCTACTGTTGGGCACTTATAGAGGGTTCGAGCTTATTTTGTTTTCCGAGCGAGCGAGGCACGCGCGGTTCTTGGTAAATAACGTTGTACCGTGTGACAAAATTTCTCATATGATTAACACAATCTTTTAAACACAAATATCATTGCGAATAAATTTACGAATATAGTTATTTATTGCATCACAAATCAAAATTAAAGAGAATGAGAGGCTGTCGCACGTTAATGATTAATTTTACCTGCATACGAAAATGACCGAACGCGTGTCCCGCAACATGTTCACTTCTACATTTATTTATTTTTTAAGTTGAACAAAAACTAATAATAATTAAAAATATTTTCTTATGTCTATCAGTATCTAAATAACCAAAAATACAAGGGTGGTACAAAGTTCTTTGAAATTTGTTCATTTATCGATTATAAAAAATATTATAAACGTTCGTTTAGTACTAGAATCTTGTCGAAATTCCTCAAAATTACGAAAATTGACTAATTAGTGAGAAATATTGTATTATATACCTATTTAATATAAAAATAATTCTTTGTGTATCAAAAGATTGCTCATTTTTTCAACCTATAACAGGAGAAAAAAGTTTATTGGAAAGTTAAATTAATTTTTTATGACCATTTTAATAGTTTAAATTTTGACAACAATAGATATTCAACAGTATAAGAATTAATAACTATTCACTATTTATAATCGAAACGCATTTTCTACTAATTATAGTATAATTTTCCAAATATTTTGACCGTTTTCAAGTCATTTATTTTATTCATGAAACTAAAAACTATACTGTTACTGTACTAATATATTACAATTTTATTTTCTGAATAGGTATCTTACCAGCAGAAGTCTCCAAATATTGAAATATACCTAAACATTGCATTTCAAGAGGTACTTACGATTATCGTAATTCGTAATATTATAAGTTTTTCGTTGTAACAATTTCATCAAAACTGCAACATACATTTGCATAGCCTAATGAAATTAACTGATAAAAGATGCCGGGTTTATGTAATTTGAGCCAAAACAAAAAATTAGTTTTGATAATTTGTGTCACTTTTTAAGACTGTAATTTGCTCCACATAAAACTAGATAAATAAAATAGCATTAAGACGTAATTTGCGACACTTTAAAATAACATTAAAATAATTTTTTTACAGATTAACATATTGTATATTTTTAACCATTGGTCAATCAAGTTTATTTAATAGTTACATTTCATTTTTTTTAAATTATTTTAATGTAGGTACTTCGTATATATATATAATATATAAATTAAAAAACAAAACAAAAATCAGTCATATTATAAAAATCATAAATGAATGTCTATAAACTAATCGTATTATAAATACTTATATTATTAATTTTAAAATTTATAACTTTTAATTCATTGTTATATAAAGTAAATAAAAATTTCTCAAAAAATCAATAAAATACTTATAATTTTATGCACATCAAAATTTGTTACTAAAATTCACAGATTTAGTCATTTCAAAGATAGTAGGATACAATTAGGTAGGTTAGATTAGTACAAAGCATTAAAAAGAATAAACCATTATTATTTCATACACATATATTATAATAGTTAATAAGATAATAATATTATAAATAGACACATAATAAAATATTTTTAAAAATGATGAAACATAAAAATTCACAAAAAATTACTTGATTCAAAAACCTAAATTCTTTAAAAAAAATGATTACAAACATGTTCTTTCTATAATAAAATAAATAACTAGTAAATTATATACTTATATACTAACTTAAATTAAAAAAAAATTACATACATTAATATCTAAATTTTTGTAGAGAGTTTTATTAATTTTTAATTTACTTAAAATGTTAAAAATATTTAATTAAACTTATAATATTTTTTAAATTATATTTAAGTTATATATAGTGTAGACAAAAATAAATCAACTTATTAAGGCCTCTATTTGAACTGTGAATCATATTATTTGTTTTCATCTCAGTTGTTATTTTTTTAATTTGTAAGCATACTAAACACTTCATAATATTAATTCAATTTATTATATCATAAGCTTATTATGTCATAAGCATAAGATATAAATTGATAAAAAATATAACATAACATACTCAGTTATATGTTTATATGAGATTTTAAAAAATCGAATAACATAATTGTTATTTATAATTATTTGAAAGTATACTGCTACATTTTTTGTTTTGCTAGTAAAACACTCAGTATTTATCTCATGCATTTGAAACAAATAAAATAAAAATAAAAATATTAAATTAAATAATAGCTTATTTGTATTATGAATTTTTTAATTATTCCTA
Organism: Aphis glycines; assembly: GCA_009761285.1. NCBI lineage: Eukaryota > Metazoa > Arthropoda > Insecta > Hemiptera > Aphididae > Aphis > Aphis glycines. Next base: position 11,469 of record VYZN01003151.1, on the reverse strand, counting down.
TATCATAGTTTATAAGTTAACTGTGTACTAATCATACGTAATTTTTGTTTAGCTATTACTTGGTTTCACAATATTCATCTGAACCAATTGAAACAATTGCATTAAATTCAAAAATAATGGAAGGAGAAATGATATTATTTCGTACTTAACATTAACTTTGTATGAGTATGTAAAAAATTGAAATTCCTTATCAGTTATCCAAATTATATGTAAGTAGTATATAACAATTTTTATTTTTCTAATAAAAAAAACAGTATACACCTCACACATCTTAAACATATGTCATTAGCATCAGTTATAAATTGATAAAAAATATAACATAACATACTCAGTTATATGTATATATGAGATTTTAAAAAATCGAATAACATAATTGTTATTTTTAATTATCTGAAAGTATACTGTTACAATTATTGTTTTGCTAGTAAAGCACTCAGTATTAATCCTATGCATTTGAAACAAATAAAATGAAAATTAAATATAAAATTAAATTATAGCTTATTTGTATTAAGAATTTTTTAATTATTGATATATCATAGTTTATAAGTTATTCGTGTACTAATCCTATGTAATTTTTGTTTAGCTATTACTATGTTACATAATATTCTTCTGAACCAATTGAAACAATTGCATTAAATTCAAAAATAATGTATGCAGAAAAGATATTAGTTCCTACTTAACATTAACTTTGAATGAGTATGTTAAAAATTGAAATTTCTTATCAGTTATCCAAATTATATGTAAGTAGTATATAACAATTTTTATTTTTCAAATAAAAAAAACAGTATTTACCCCACACATTTTAAACAAATGTCATTAGCATCAGTTATAAATTGATAAAAAATATAACATAACATACTCAGTTATATGTATATATGAGATTTTAAAAAATCGAATAACATAATTGTTATTTATAATTATTTGAAAGTATACTGCTACAATTTTTGTATGCTAGTTAAGCACTGAGTATTAATCCCATGCATATGAAACAAATAAAATAAAAATAAAAATATTAAATTAAATAATAGCTTATTTGTATTATGAATTTTTTAATTATTGCTATATCATAGTTTATAAGTTAACTGTGTACTAATCATACGTAATTTTTGTTTAGCTATTACTATGTTACACAATATTCATCTGAACCAATTGAAACAATTGCATTAAATCCAAAAAAAATGGAAGGAGAAAAGATATTAGTTCCTACTTAACATTATCTTTGAATGAGTATGTTAAAAATTGAAATCCCTTATCAGTTATCCAAATTATATGTAAGTAGTATATAACAATTTTTATTTATCTAATAAAAAAAACAGTATTTACTTCATACATTTTAAACAAATGTCATAAGCATAGGATATAAATTGATAAAAAATATATCATACCATACTCAGTTATATGTATATATGAGATTTAAAAAAATCGAATAACATAATTGTTATTTTTAATTATCTGAAAGTATACTGCTACAATTATTGTTTTGCTAGTAAAGCACTCAGTATTAATCCCATGCATTTGAAACAAATAAAATGAAAATTAAATATAAAATTAAATAAAGCTTATTTGTATTAAGAATTTTTTAATTATTGATATATCATAGTTTATAAGTTATTCGTGTACTAATCCTATGTAATTTTTGTTTAGCTATTACTATGTTACACAATATTCTTCTGAACCAATTGAAACAATTGCATTAAATTCAAAAATAATGTATGCAGAAAAGATATTAGTTCCTACTTAACATTAACTTTGTATGAGTATGTTAAAAATTGAAATTTCTTATCAGTTATCCAAATTATATGTAAGTAGTATATAACAATTTTTATTTTTCAAATAAAAAAAACAGTATTTACCTCACACATTTTAAACAAATGTCATTAGCATCAGTTATAAATTGATAAAAAATATAACATAACATACTCAGTTATATGTATATATGAGATTTAAAAAAATCGAATAACATAATTGTTATTTATAATTATTTGAAAGTATACTGCTACAATTTTTGTATGCTAGTTAAGCACTGAGTATTAATCCCATGCATATGAAACAAATAAAATAAAAATAAAAATATCAAATTAAATAATAGCTTATTTGTATTATGAATTTTTTAATTATTGCTATATCATAGTTTATAAGTTATTCGTGTACTTATCCTATATAATTTTTGTTTAGCTATTACTATGTTACACAATACTCTTCTGAACCAATTGAAACAATTGCATTAAATTCAAAAATAATGGAAGGAGAAAAGATATTATTTCGTACTTAACATTAACTTTGTATGAGTATGTAAAAAATTGAAATTCCTTATCAGTTATCCAAATTATATGTAAGTAGTATATAACAATTTTTATTTATCTAATAAAAAAAACAGTATTTACCTCACACATTTTAAACAAATGTCATTAGCATCAGTTATAAATTGATAAAAAATATAACATAACATACTCAGTTATATGTATATATGAGATTTTAAAAAATCGAATAACATAATTGTTATTTATAATTATTTGAAAGTATACTGCTACATTTTTTGTTTTGTGTAAAACACTCAGTATTTATCTCATGCATTTGAAACAAACAAAATGAAAATTAAATATAAAATTAAATAATAGCTTATTTGTATTAAGAATTTTTTAATTATTGATATATCATAGTTTATAAGTTATTCGTGTACTAATCCTACGTAATTTTTGTTTAGCTATTACTATGTTACACAATATTCTTCTGAACCAATTGAAACAATTGCATTAAATTCAAAAATAATGTATGCAGAAAAGATATTAGTTCCTACTTAACATTAACTTTGTATGAGTATGTAAAAAATTGAAATTTCTCATCAGTTATCCAAATTATATGTAAGTAGTATATAACAGTTTTTATTTTTCAAATAAAAAAATCAGTATTTACCTCACACATTTTAAACAAATGTCATTAGCATCAGTTATAAATTGATAAAAAATATAACATAACCTGCTCAGTTATATGTATATATGAGATTTTAAAAAATCGAATAACATAATTGTTATTTATAATTATTTGAAAGTATACTGCTACAATTTTTGTATGCTAGTTAAGCACTGAGTATTAATCCCATGCATTTGAAACAAATAAAATAAAAATTAAAATATTAAATTAAATAATAGCTTATTTGTATTATGAATTTTTTAATTATTGCTATATCATAGTTAATAAGTTAATCGTGTACTAATCCTACGTAATTTTTGTTTAGCTATTACTATGTTACACAATATTCTTCTGAACCAATTGAAACAATTGCATTAAATTCAAAAATAATGTATGGAGAAAACATATTAGTTCCTACTTAACATTAACTTTGTATGAGTATGTAAAAAATTGAAATCCCTTATCAGTTATCCAAATTATATGTAAGTAGTATATAACAATTTTTATTTTTCTAATAAAAAAAACAGTATACACCTCACACATCTTAAACATATGTCATAAGCATAAGATATAAATTGATAAAAAATATAACATAACCTGCTCAGTTATATGTATATATGAGATTTTAAAAAATCAAATAACATAATTGTTATTTTTAATTATCTGAAAGTATACTGCTACAATTATTGTTTTGCTAGTAAAGCACTCAGTATTAATCCCATACATTTGAAACAAATAAAATGAAAATTAAATATAAAATTAAATAATAGCTTATTTGTATTAAGAATTTTTTAATTATTGATATATCATAGTTTATATGTTAATCGTGTACTAATCCTACGTAATTTTTGTTTAGCTATTACTATGTTACACAATATTCTTCTGAACCAATTGAAACAATTGCATTAAATTCAAAAATAATGTATGTAGAAAAGATATTAGTTCCTACTTAACATTAACTTTGTATGAGTATGTTAAAAATTGAAATTTCTTATATTAATTATTAGATTAATTATTGATATATCATAGTTTATATGTTAATCGTGTACTAATCCTACGTAATTTTTGTTTAGCTATCACTATATTACACAATATTCATCTGAACCAATGCATTAAATTCAAAAATAATGGAAGGAGAAAAGATATTAGTTCCTACTTAACACTATCTTTGTATGAGTATATTAAAATTGAAATTCCTTATCAGTTATCCAAATTATATGTAAATAGTATATTACAATTTTTATTTTTCCAATAAAAAAAACAGTATTCACCTCACACATCTTAAACATATGTCATAAGCATAAGATATAAATTGATAAAAAATACAACATAACATACTCAGTTATATGTATATATGAGATTTTAATAAATCGAATAACATAATTGTTATTTATAATTATTTATAATTATTTGAAATTATACTGCTACAATTTTTGTTTGGCTAGTAAAACACTCAGTAATAATCCCATGCATTTGAAACAAATAAAATGAAAATTAAATATAAAATTAAATAATATCTTATTTGTATTAAGAATTTTTTAATTATTGATATATCATAGTTTATAAGTTATTCGTGTACTAATCCTATGTAATTTTTGTTTAGCTATTACTATGTTACACAATATTCTTCTGAACCAATTGAAACAATTGCCATTATAGTAGAAACTTACATTACTTATAACAGAAATTATCAATAAATAACAATAAAAAAAGTAGATGTACTTACCAAAAATGTATACAACTGACACGATAATTACCAGCTTCATAACAGGTAACGTAGAAACTTTGTGCTTTTGTACTATCACTACCAGAGCTGGATTAAATGTTTCACGGGCCTAAATGACTAGTAAAAATGGTGATAACTACAAATTAAAAAGAAATTTGTCGAAATTGTATTGAACACATTTTTTAATTATAGGCGATTTCTAAAATATAGAATCTAAAAAATTACGTGCCGAATTTTGTTGAGGGCCTTAAGCAATGTTTAATTTGCTTGTAGGTTAATCCGGCACTGATCACTACTATCCAAAAACCAACAAAAATGAATATTATAAATTATATTAATATTAATAATTACTGTTCGTAGGTAAACACCGTGTTTTAAATTTGATAATCATACGCAATACGCAAAAGATACAAGTGTTGAGAGAATGGCGATCGGCGAAACTACTGGTCAAATGCGCGGCTGCGTAAATACTGAATACCTACGGAGTACAGTGTATACAGTACACATGGTCGCGGAGGGGTACGGCGGTGGCAGCGTCGCAGCGATGGGACAAACAGCCGTTAGAAGGTTTTCGGGGTTTTCCCCGAATAAAACTCAACAACAACACCAAATTTATATAATATTGTTTAATAATTATATTGCAAATCATAATTATAACTTTGGATTGGTGGCGGTGATTGGCTGTCTTTGTCTAACACACGCACAACATTAGAATTTAGACGCGTTTTTGTCCAACTTATCGATTTATACAGTTAAGCGATAAGAATTCTGAAAACAGATTTGATTTGGTCATCGAGTGTAGTTGAGATCGGCTGGCTAGTCTACTTTTCCCAGTTTTACGCCTTAACTCCTATGAATTTGGTTTCAATCTTTTAAATTTTTAAAAACGTTAAATATTTGTAATTAAAATCAGAAACTTTAAAATGTGGTCTGGCCAATATTATATAAAATTATTTGCTAACTTATTGCCAATTGGTTATTATTGGCTACTTAGTACTTACGAAAATAATACTGAATATATTTACACATAGAAAGAAGACAAAATGTATAATACTTTCATACAAATTAATAAAAATTTTATACTATTTAGGTACATAAAATTAAAAAACAAAAAGTAAAATTCTGTTTTAAAATCAGTGGCGGTTTTGAGGGTGAGGCAAGTGAGGCGGTGCCTCACCTGAACTTTTGTAGTAAATAATACTTTAAAAGTATAATTCATAGCTCACCATTAGCCACACCATAGCACATATCTCACCAACAATTTTTGACGTATTTATGGTTTTATTTGAAAAAATAATCTTGTTACGAAGTTTAATTATATGAATTATCATTTATTTTACTATTGTATAATATTATTCCGCGTTTATTACCAAAAATAGTGATAAACCGATAAGAAATGTACGGAATAATTATTACGTAAACAAACCCACATATTTCAGCCGGCAGCAATATTCCGATGACGTCGGAGAGGCACCGTGTAACGTCGCCTGTGAATTGTTACTTGTGTACATGAATTACACACACACACTCGTAAGTACGCGAATGCACGCTACTATAAAATATCTAAAATTGCGCATGCGTAATTAATGATCATCGTGAGGCTCGTTTTTCATGGCCTCTGAGTACTTAAAATAGATGAGTAGGTAATATGGTCAGCCCGCAGCTGTAATTGCAGAACGATAAACAACAACACATAGATATAGATAATCATAAACTGTTCCTATTGTCACAGAGCCTAATGAAACCGATTTCAATATAAGTTTAATTTTTGTTATGAAGGGAGGGGAAGTAATACATTCGTTGCCTCACTAAAAAAATACATCCAAAACCGCCACTGTTTAAAATCATCAACCAATGTAAGGAAATTACAAGGTATAGGTATTTGGTACATAAAAGTTAGGTCGCATAAACAACTATATAAATTACAATTGCCTATGTATGTAGGATTAGATAGATTATAATCTATTATATCAAAATAATACAATAAGTACCGATTATACCGTAATTCTATAATGTGAATCAACACACAATTGTTTTGAGATAGACAAGGGTTAAGTCTTAACTCTATTCATACCCGTCATTATGCACCTTCCTGAAAATAAACAATAATAACAGCTTTGAAGTTTAGTATATATATTTGAATGCGCTAGTATATTTATTTTATTTTCGCAAAAGATAAATAATATATGGACAATATTAAGCGATATTTAGCTTAGAAATACACCCATACACGATATGATATAAACAAAATAGTAAAAATTCAGACATTTTATCACACCATGAATTCCAATTTATATTATATATAACATATTATTATAATATAATATTTTTATTTTTATTTATTTTTGGAGTGAGTGTTTAGTTGTATTAGTCTGTCCTAGAAACGTGTTAAATTTAAATATGTTCAATATAATATTATATAATAATATAATGAAAATCCAAGTGCAGGCAACTGTACGGTCTACGAATAAATGCGAATAATAAAACGTATACCAACTATATAAAACCACAGAATAGATTAAATCGATTAGATTTGGATTTTTAATCTATTTTAATCTAACATTTTAAAACTAACTTCTACCAATATCCTGAGCTGAAAAAAGTAATAATATACAAGATTTTCAAGAAAAAGAATTCGATGCATATCGACTTGGAATAGTTATACATACCGACTCGTATCGCGAAGTCTAAGGCCGATACATGTCGGTACGTCGTATCACTTGTATATTGAACGTGTATCTTCTTGAACATTCAAATTTAACTCGATGCACATCAATTTCTTCCTTGAAAATATTGAATATTAAAATTTAAATCTAATAATCTCAATTTTTTTTATAACATTACATTTTTAATTCTACAATAATATTATTATAACATTAGGTAATCAAATTAATATAACGTTATTTTGAAAATATTCTTTAAATGATTTTTACTATTATAGGTATAATATTGTAAATATAAGCAATTCAAAACATACAAAGAATATTTTCAAAATAATATTATTTGAAGTTAATTACTTAATCTTATGATAAGGTTATTCTGGAATAAGAATTTTAATATTATAAAAAACACATTAAGAGAATATTTAAGGAATATTTAAATTTTAATGTTATACCTATTGCATGATATTATTTTATTATCATATGCAGCTTTATTTATATTTTATACAATATGCATGTCTTGCGTGCATTAATACTGTTAATTGTATATTATAGTACATCGCACTCAATATAAATACATATTTTGATATCCTTTGAGAATTAAAAAAAATATGTGTAACTATATTGTGGTATGGTTACCTTAATTATAGAGAACATTATAATATTATTATTTATTATCTAGCTAAATATAAATGTGTAGGTATACCTATTTACTGTAGGTACTCCTCGCGTAGGTACATGGTTCGTGTGTTAATTATTAAACCCTTGGAGGACATCTATTCTAGTGTACGAACTGAAGAGGGCAATACTTAAATATTTGACCACAAACATAGTTAGACATAAAAGTTCAATAGGTAATATGATTCAAAATTCATACTATTACTTGCGTTTTAGACGATTTGATCGTTTTACTAATTAAATGAAAATAAATCATCAGTTGAATTAATTTTAAATTAATATTCTAAAAAAAAAATTATAAATAGATATCTATATTTTTCGGAAAATTTGATGTCATTAAATTTGTTAAAACTTAGTGTACAAAATGTGTTTCAACAGTTTTAATACTTGCAAAGGCGGTTCGTAGCAGTTTAGCACAGGAGTGCGATGAAAAAATTAAAAAACTATAATACATCATACAAAAAATTAAAATAATAAAATAATAACATAATATGATTTATAAAAAAAAAAATCTACACAAATAAATTTCAAATCCACCACGCCGCCCGATTAGTACGATAGGAATCGTAGCACAATCTAAATCTAATTTTCATTTGATTACGCTTATATTTTGTCTAAGTAGTAAGTTCCCTATATGATCTCAGCAGATTTTCGCATTTTCATTTAGAATATAGATCACCAGTTTCTACTTTTTTAAAAAAAAATAAATTTGTGATTCACGATCACCATAGAGACAGAGTACCATGTTAATATTCCATAAATATATGGATTATGATATTATTGAGTCTTTGAAATTGGCCAACATTACATCTGCGATTTTGTATTTAGAGCACGAAAAGTTCGAATTAAACTGTTCCATATCTACGTTTAATAAAAGGTTTTTTAAATTCAGTTTTTATTTTATTGATTATTAGGTACTACCTTTAAACTCTATGGGTTGTGAATGTACATCTATGTGACTATGTATATTTAAACATGTAAAAGTATTTTATTAAAAATTAAAATGTATAAAAAATGTATAACGCATCGAATGTTTTCTATTATTCCGCAGGCATAATAAGTAATAACTAACAGTTTATTGTAGTAAAAATAATTTGTATTTCTTACCAATTGAATGAGAGTATTTAAAAATTTGGTTTCTAGTGAATGTCATGATAACTAATGCGATAATATTCGTTACAAGATATTACTCGATTATTCGTTTAAAATATTTCAATTATTTTAATCGAGTGATCTCTCAATAATCGAATAATGGCAATATTTCAAACATTTCGAATGATTATTTTGAGTGATATCTCGATTATGAAAATTTCTCGATTACTAATCGTTCGATTATGCCCATCACTGCCACTGCCAATATTATTATATAATTGGATTTTTCCTTTATTACTCGTTGGCCGTTTTGGTGCTGTAGACTGTAGCTGTATACCTACCGTTGTTTCTTGTCGTAAACCGCAAACGGATAAACATAATATGGCAATATTAGTCGAATATTATTATTTATTTTAGGATTATTATTATATCACCATTATTATTTATTATATTGATTACAAAATTGTATTATATTTACATGCGTACGTTGATTGCATCATCCGTAGATGGTTTTCCAGTACGATCGTTATTGAGTATCGATGTTATATTTTGTATCGTTATAAGTTAGCAAGTTGTGATAATATACGCCGGGACGACGAACGGTGACTGTACATGGGTTTAATAATTTCGGTGTTCGGCTTCGATCATTTCATTATTTGTCGTCAGATGTGTCAGAATATTGTTTATTAGTATTATTCTTGTCTATAAGATTTCTGTCACCGACAATAATTATCAAAATACGTTATTCAGTTACTCTTGATAATCTTTTTTTATTTAATATTTAATAATTTTTTAGATATTAAGTATATTAGTATAATTTAATTATTTAATATTTATTACACATATACAATACACCTAAGTAAATCATACAGATTCTCTACAGCTTATTGCGTCTGTTCGGGCCCTTTTAAAATTCCAACAGTTTTGGTAAAAAAAATCTTAAAAGAATGTCAGCGCACTATTTGCTTTCTCTCTCTGGCCCACGCGCAACATAGACAACGTATTTACGCAGAATCATTTTTTCTATGTTTTTAAGTATTCATAGAGTTAAATCACCCATTACAAAAAAGATAGATATTAATATTTTTGAGGGAATGACATATTATATTTTATTGTTATTTGACTTTCAAAATAATGTTGTAAATTTAAATGATGTTTAAATTGTTTTGAGACCACATTTTGACAAATCGATATGTCATTCACTCAAAAATATTATTCTCTATCTTTTTTGGAATGGATGTTTTTACTCTAAGATAACTTAAAATCATAGAAAAATGATATTTCGTAAATGCGTTTTGTTTTGTTGCGTGTGGGCCAGAGAGAGAAAACAAACGGTGTGCTGACATCTTCTTAAGTTATATTAATTTTATTTAAGTTCATAATAAGGACGTTAAATGACATACATACATTATATATTATTGTTGCGTCTTACATACATACTATATGCATGTTTGCCTATCAAACATATATCCATCAGAATTCAATAAATAAATAAAAGGGGAATGCAAAAGTGTTAAGTATTAACTAAGTATACATATCTAAGAAAATTGTTTAAAACGAAAAATCGAGTTATATTTCTAGCGATGGAAAATATTGAGATTAAGTTTTCAAAAAAATCAAGAAAAAAAAAGTGACGGAAAAACGGGAATTTTTACGCAAAAACAGCTTTTGACCAAATAGATTATTTTTATGATTGTACCAATATTCGGCAATTCGGAATGTTAATTTGGGTCTCCATTTGGGTACCATCCTTATGTAGGCCTGGCATGAAATGTTTTAACATTTTACCGCCCTTCCATCCAAAACCAAAAAATTAAAATAAAACGAATAAGTGCAATCAACGTATGTGCCCATGTGACTCGGAATGAAATATTAATAAAAATAAAGTTTAGTAAACCAGACTTTGAAATAAAATGTCATAATAGGATATGACACCCAAATCGCCCGCGTCATTACGCCACTACCGATGAGTCGTCGACATGTCGGCAGTGACCTGTATGTCCGCACGCGCATGCGCGCGACGTATTTCATCAAATACGTAATCGCTAGTCGCCCAATGTTATATCAGGATACATAGGGACTACCTCGTTACTTATATTTTGTTCTTAATCATTAATGAATGATACTTTTTACCAGGTCAATGGAATTGAAAACTTATTATAAGGAACAATTCATTTTGAAACGTCACCGAAGTGCGACAATACTACCAAGCCAAGTGTCTCCGCAGTAACGCAGACCGTAATGACGCGTTATCTTAACACCGCTCGTATGGCGCTTGATGCCAAAGCTATCATTTTCGCTTGGTTTTTTTATTATAAAATTATGTGGTGGCCGTGAGAACGGCCGTTTTAGGCGAGCGGGTTTACAACCCGTATCAATTACTTTCTTCGTCTGGCGTTTTTC
>VYZN01003149.1:0-35733 GCA_009761285.1 Aphis glycines | reverse complement strand
CCGTATACAAGGTGTAAATGCGCGAAAGAGTATACGGGCAATGGATGCTGTATCGGATCCGGGACCTGTGGCAGCTCTTTCTCAGGTGTAATCGGATGAGAATTTAGAGGACTTGGACTTGGTGTATGATTATTACTAGGTTCTTCATTTTTGGCAATGTTATATTTCTCCAGTTGTTCGACAAACACCCTGTACACTTTGTCCCGGATCCGGATTCTTATGTTTCTCGGCACATCTCGTAGGTACGGCAATAGACTCATCAAAAAATAAAAATCGTCATCAGCGTCAGTTTTTGGATTTGAGGTATTGGCATTTCATACACGCTGTCACGCTACCTCCTAGAGTTTGTATTATGTGTACAACAGTAAAACGTGTATAATTTTCAAGTTTTATAAATAAATAGAGAAAATAATCACTAGTTTTATAAAAACAGTTTATATTTCTTTTATTAAAATATTTTAAGTAATATAAAAATAAAATAAAATAATTTCCTTTATAAATAAAACAACCGACATGGCTGGATACAGTTTCTATTCAGTGTAAAAAAACATAATAATGTGAAACCAATATAATGCATTCTACTCTTAATTTAAATCTAAAAAACGTTATCTAAAATAAATATATATTTTGTGTTACGTAGAAAATATTTAAATTTTATATTCTAAAGACTAAACGACCGAATAACGAACACAAATTCATGAATAATGATTAAAAAAATTATTATTAATTGCTCATAATATTCATATCGATGTATCGATGTAAACTGTACTCAGGGGCGGACCGGGACCCAATAGGGCTACTATTCTGAAAAAAAAAATCGGCCCCTAGCGTAAACCATAATCAACACCTAGCGTACAAAAACATTTCACCTCTTCATATTTTTTAGTTTTCAAATTTATTTATTTATCAATTAAATAAAATATGTTTATACTTTTGGATACTGTGATTTAAGTTTTTTTTTACTGATGTTCTCAAAAATAGTTTTGAAAAAGAGGTTGAAAAATCATTATAATTATTTAATAATATGAATTGAAACAATGAAACATTGTTTATATAAATAAAAAAAAAAATACTTGTAAACGAACTAACAAATTTTATTTAACTTTACAGTTCATTTACTAAATTTACTAAACTTACTAAATATATATGTGCGATTTCTATTTTCCTCACTAAGTTTTAGAGTATACCTACCAATAACTATAATACAAAAAACATTTTTCATAATATAATGCATAAATATTATTTATAAAATTTTATTAGAATATCATTAATGAATCTTTTTGTGTATAGCATATTATAATCAGATATTCTTATGATTGAAGACCGTTTGCCTAACCTGTCTTCAAGTATTCTATAAAACGATAAAAAAAATTAAAAAATAAAATTTGACAAGTCAAACAGATTTCAAACTTAGAATTTAATCATTTTGCACTATCAGGAAGTACACCAGCCGAAGTACGTAATAATAATAATAATTAATTATTAAATAGTTTTGAATTGCAAAATCTAAATAATTTTACTAGAAGTTCCTATATTTAAATGGTATGCATTATAACTATGATCATGCATGACCAATTTTTAAAATTTTTTTCGTAATTGTCTTCTTGTCTTGAAGTTGTTTAATTGTCCTAAAAAAAATTAACATGAATTTTAATTCAAAAATATTATCGATTAATAAAATGTATTAATTTTAGTTTTATTTTAAAAATTATCGATTAGAAATTTGATATGGAGCAGTTCTTTTATAACATTTTCTGGTTTCCATATTCAACCTAAAAGAAATAAAATATAATAGGTGGTGATACTGGCACAGCTAAATTAGAGTACATTCATCAATTTTAAATTTTGTATATTTTTAAATATTGAAATAATTATTACAGTAAAATATAGTATAATATGAAGTATGCAAGTTGCAACTATAAATATTTTATAATTGTAATAATATTTATATTATATTGCAGCTAATAATATAGTATATTATTAATGTACACGAAAATATATATGTATAATGTATTCAATATTATATATACCTATAGACCAAAGTGTACACAATTGATTATATAAACATAAATATAATTAATAATAAATAAATGTAAATGCATTTATTTATCTAAATAATTATATACTAATTTTTAAAAAAATGTTATATTCAATCGTCATGCAGATGAAAATTTGTTCACCTAATTTTTTACAAATATATCAATGTTTCGATTCATGTAATGTGAAAGATATAATAAAGTATATTTACAATTATAAATAAAACAATAATAATATTCCTATTAATCAAATAATTAATTGAGTAAACGATATAATAATTACCTAATGATAAATATGAAATAGCTAATAAATTCATAAACTATTTCATTATAGTTGATACAAACAAACATTGCTTAACAAATAAGTGACAATGGATATGTGAAATTTAATCATATAGCTTTACACATCGGTGGCTTTATTAATCACTCCATGTGATGTGAATGATAATATAATAAAGTATATATATGAGATTAAGTGCTCAACTAATTTTTATGAACATGAACTTTTAATTTTTATATGTTTTCTTAAAAAAAAATTCTAACTTTATTTCAATTCCTTTAGCTATTATTTTCGATTTAGCAATTAGTACTGGTGTTTTGCTTCAATGTTTTAAAAAATTGCTATTATATCGTTGACAAAAAATTCATCAAATTGTAGATTGGTTAGTCTTATATTTATTAGGTAATATTTATAAAGTTTTTATTAAATTTTGTTGTAAAAACTCCGAATTCACATTATTAAGAGAACGTCGCACCCGCATTGTGTTGTTTCGCCTTACGGCATTGTAAATTTTCGTTCACTTATTTTCTATAGTGTGCTTTTAGTTTTGATATTAGAGTAAATTGACCTATTATTAAAGTTTTAGATATTAACTTTTATTAATTGTGTTCTCTCGCTGGTATTTTACGATATTTTAAGTTTTAAGTGAGTTATAAATATGAAAAGTATTAAATATTTGAAAATGTTTGAGTTTTGAACACCATTAAACTAAATATTAAATAAATTTGAACAAAGTTTGAATTATATTATAGAATTGGAATTTTTAACGGGCAACGAAATATACGGGGTCAGCTAGTATATAATATATAAGCATAATCTTAGCAAAATTGAATAATTTCAGAAACCATTTTTGTTTTACAAATAAATCTATAAATCTATCAAAATATTCGAATACAATCTTATAAATATATTTTCAATTATTTTGTAAATCGAAGGTGGTTATAATTACATTCTAATGTATTCAATTATATAGGTACCTGTTTTACGGTTAAGTGATCGCAAAGGGAGATAACAATACGTTTTTTGTACCTACTTATTTGGCTTTTTAAAATCAAAATCAATTTTGCAAGCTTTTTGTTTCATTGAATATTATCAATTAAAGAACTATAATATGGGCTCGTAACGAAGAACGTATTGAAAAATAATTATTTCTGCAATCTAATTACTGATCGAAATAATAATAGTATATGATGTATCCTACTTTAGTAGTATACACCTTATAATATAATAGTTATTATCATGAATGTTATAGTTCTAGCAAATAAATTTAGTAATATTTAATAATAATTGTTACCTAGGTTGGTATTAGTTATAACAAGGTTATTTATATTGAATAAATTTAGTAGATTATTTTGTAATATAATATTTGAGCTAATTTTATTGGAAAATAAAATGTTTACAAATTTGGATTTTTCGACCGATTACCGAATTCTTAGATTTAGTTAAAATATTAGTTTCGTACATCATTTTTGTTTATGGAACTAGACTATATTATTTCAAAACATGCACTCGATTTTAAAAGATTAAAGTTGATATGAAATTAAAGATGTATTTTAAAAGGCAATAAAAAAATATTTTATTTATAATTTTATTAGTTTTATCAAGTAAACGTATATTTATCTACCTATTTAGTCTTTTATTTAAATCATAACTATTGTTAGTAGTCCAAGAGACAATAGTTGAATCATATTACGAAAACCCGAGTTTTTAACAATAGAAAGTGGCTAAAGATCTTCTAGATTAGTAATGATCAAAATAATAAGGATGATAATTATAATTAAACAGCCTATACTAATGATAATTAAATATTTTTAAATTGAAACTATTTATGTAGGTATGTATATTGTATTATATTACATTTAAATATTTTAATATAGTATATACCTAATGAATATTATGTACAATAGCCATTTTTAAAAAGAATAATTACGTATTATATTGAAGGGAAAGTTTAGTGATAGTTTTTAGTATAAGAGTTAATTTATAAGAATAATGTTCCTATATTTAAAATAAAGTATTTAAAAAAAAATTACTTAAACTATTATAAAAGATTAATTAAATTTATGTATATATTTTTATTTCAAAACTATAAATTAGGGCTTTTAGAAGTTTATGTTATTTTGGTATAAAAGCATGAGTATCACAGACATAATTTTTATCATAACAGTTTAATGTTCATTTGTATTATTTTAAACATATAATAGCAGGGTTTTATTTTATTTTTGAAAGTTTCTTATATAATATAATTAATGTTTATAAAATTTAAGCCTTGAGTTAATACTACAAAGCTACTGATACAAAAGTTTGACTGTATGTATGAATTGAAAAAAAAACAACCTAATACAACTTGATACAACCTATCAATATATTTACTATTACAATGATGGAATGTTATTTAAGTACACACATCTTGTGTACGATGTTTATATATTATAAATTTTCACATACGGGTGGTTTATCATTATGTATTGAAAATTTTTTGTACACTGGTTAGTTTTAATAAATAATAATATTATAAATATGGCTGTATTTATGATTTTTGTTATTCGAATGAAAATATTTTAAACCTCTAACATGAACAATGTTACAATGTTCTCAAAGTTTAGATTATCAAGTGTAGATGTGTTAGACATATATTGGAAAATTGGATTGGAAAACAACCAGGAAGTCCTATATTGTTTAGTTAGTATGTGTAAGGCCACTGGAGGGAATGGCATCCTGCAAACTTGTATGACGTATATAAATTTGAATATTATCCATTATTACCATGTTACAGCCAACGAATGCAAGTGTGTGACTTATAAATATGACGTGTCGTGGTGACTGCGTAAATTATGCAACTTGATAGTTGATTGAGAGCAAGCACCTCTGCCATTAGTTTCCGGATGGGCGACCACCTGGAAATTGTAGTGGTAAAAACCTTGCCATGCATACACGTGTCTAAACCTACCGTACCATATACCACAGTAAAAACCTACAAACAGCTAATGGCCGTAGCCAGGCTTGAAAAAAATCATTAAAAAAAAAAAAAAGAATGCAAGTAGGTATCACTTGTATTTTTAACAATATTTAATATTATACATTCATCTATGTTTGCGCAAAATGGTGTATAGTTTTAGATGAATAACATGAATGTGTAAACTACAATATATATTATATTTATGTAAAGATGTTTGAAATATACATCATGATAAGTGTTTGGACGGTAGATGCGTTGCTAAGTCCCGGATGTTGCAACCACCACCTGTAGGATTCTTAGTACGGAAGCCCTATCGTACGTATACAATTTAAAGTGTTCCACACACTTATGTACCTGCATTATTGCCAAAGCTGAAGTTCAGAAAAAGTAAGTAATGAGTAAACCTAATAAGTTTTGTTGTTGATGGTTTTGCTAAAAAAATGAGCCTAAAAAAAAAAAATAAAAGACAACCATAACAAACCCGAAAATAGGTACCTACCAGAATTAAATTCAAGACTTAAATTTTATAAACATTATATTATTATAATTTATTAATATACATTTTTTTTTAAAGAAATCCAATAGTTTTTAAGCATTTAATCTTGAATAATTATTTACTTCACTTAAATATCTAATATCATTTTCTCGCGTTGTCTAACATAAACCATAAATTAATTTTTAAATTTAATTTGGACCTTATACATTTTTATTTGATAATATAATAATTATTACAGTCTTATTTTAAATATACCATGTTATCAGTGGCGCCGAAGTTTTTAAAATGTAGTTGGGCAATTTTAAAACTTTGTTGCCTCAATATTTATTGGTGTAAAAAGAATATTCAAATTGTGAGGAGAGGGTGTGAAATATTCATTTACTCATAATAAAAGTTATATGATGTTAATAAAAAATGGCTTACTGGCCACATTTTTCAAAAAAGAGGTCGGGCCATTATAATGATTTTAATCGAGTAGGAATATATCTTTAACACTTTAATATAGTACAAGCCGCAAGGTAATCTTATCATTAACAAAAACAGGATTTATTACTTGACAGAATTTGAATAACTTAATATACGGTATACAAAATACATTTGAAAATTGAAAATTGAGCTAATATGATAGTTAGCAGCACACCCTATAACTATATTGACATATTTTAATGTAGTAATTAAATAATAATAGTAAGAATTATAATTATAATTATAATAATTAAATAATTTTAATAAAATATAATAAGTAGTGCCAAAGAAAAATCATTTTAAACTCTTGCCCTTTTTACACTCATATCTTAACATTAAACCACTTAATGTATAATTGTAAACCAATTTGGACTTCTGATTTTAAAATGATTATTTCGATTTGGCGCATACTTTAAAAATTATTAAGTATACCAATTAAAATTTTTGAAATAAAATTCTTTACTCAAATCATATTATATATTTGACAGTTACAAGTATAATCAATAGATTGCATATAGTATCATGGTATATAAATTAGGTATAGAATATGTATTTTAGCGACTATGTTGATAGTTAATTATTTTAGTTTATCACAAGTCTGAAGTCAATAATGACAATGACTATATTTTTCTAAGTTAATTACAACATTTTCTATTCTAGCCGTTTTAAATAATGTCTAATTATCTTAAGCAATGAAAAAATATTCATGTACAGTGTAGACTGTAGAGTGTACTCTCGATTATCCGTGGAATAGGATGATGGCGTATGACATAGGGTAAGCGAATTTCGTGGATAATCCACGAATAATGATTTTTTTCATTAAACGTGTCAACAATGTTTTACCAAAAAGTATTAATATTAATTAAACAAGCGTACTGTATTTTACCTCGTTATCTAGTAATTGGTTATCACAACCCAATTAAACCGATAATGATGTATAACAGGGGTGCCTAAATTTTTTTGGTTATGATCTACTAAAAATATACTTCACCTTTGAGAATCGATTTTCATAGAACATTTTTTTTTTATTAAATTACTATAAGTATTAAGAAACATATAGAGCGCGTGAGCGTAGCTCTACAAATAATAATAATAATAATAAAAGGGCAATTTACTTAATATCAAAACTAACAGCATACTTTTGAAACTGGTGGACAAAAATTTTCTAAAATTTGCCTGATGATGTAGTATTTTATACTTAATACTTATGTATAGGTATTTTAAATAAGCACACTTGTAGGTATTGGTATAAATAAAACATATGAATAATATAGTTACACACAATGGTAATTATGTCGTCATCGTCTACATCACAATTAATATTATCATTTAGCATGTTATTTTCTTCATTATTCCAAGAATATGTATAAGAAATCGCTGGTTCACAATTCTAAGCTATCACATTTTCCAAATTTCCATCATCCTATACGGGTAAAAGTTTAAAATATTTTCAAATTAGTTTTTTAAAACAACAAAATTTAAAATCTCGTCTTTGAAGTAAAATATATTTATGTATAATTTGACTTTGACAAAGAAGAACATATTTTTGATTTGTTTAAATTCATCATGATCAAGAAGATGTTTACATATTTTATAACGAGGACACGAGGAAACATTCGAAAGTTACTTATTAGTTATTAGTTTATTACTAAAAATTTGAAAATTTGGAATTAAATATTTAAAGGAAAAAAATGTATGACAAACGTTACTCTATGTATAAATACAGATGGACTTGTGTGAGTTTAAGTTTTAATTATGAATATTGTTTTTATCAAATTTTTAAACGGCATGTCGGTATATCTACAATTTTACAGTTCCTCGTGATCCGCAAGTCGTCGATGAGATGAATAGAACTTAAATTATGTTGAGTGGTGAGTTCTGTTCAAGTAACTACGTTCTCATTGGTGTTAATGACCAAGTCATCATCAATAACGATACTGTCGTTAGACAACGTATCATCGTTGTGCGAATTTTCTGCAACGTAGATTAAAATAATTAATATTTAATATTAAAATAAAACGTACATGTAGTATGTACTTATCTTCGACAACATGGATTTTTAACTTTTTTTTCGATGTGGTTTACATCATCATAATTTATTATTCGTTTACGCTTATTTTCCATTAAAATGTAGTAAAGTGTAAGCACGAAATTCAAAAATTATTAATAATTATATTTTAATCACTAATTTAATTTAATCGAACAGTCTCGTACAGTTATAATCTTGTACTTTAAAATAAAACTAAAAAACTAAGTTGCATAAAATGATTTATTAATGCATTGAATACACTTAACTAAAAAAATATAACTTTCAGCAGTTTTAAAATTATATTACATTATTTTTTATACATTGTATCATCTAACTCTAAGGATGTACTCATATTATGTTGTACTTAAAAAGAAAACCAAAAAAATTAGTTATATAAAATGATTTATTAATGCATAAATACATCTATATAAAAAAAATATTTTTTAAGCAATTTTAAAATTATATTACATTTTTTTTTATATATGTGGCACCCCTCCCCCCTCAAAAAAAAATTAAAATTTAAAAAATAATAGTACAATGTACCTAAAACTTATAAGAAAAAGAAGTGTGTAAAGGTAGACATTTTCTGCACGTATAGGGTACTCATCTATTTTTCTAAAAATACTGCTGACATATCTTCATTACAGCAAGTTTTGTAAAGCATTGGATTTAATTTATCACTAGAAGACATTTTGGAACTGCACGGTTGCAGCTTGTGGTCTTCATAATTTTTTTTATCCATAGATAAATATATTCTTATTAATTTTGAGAATGGATGTCTATATACAGCACACTGTTTGATTGCAAACGCACATTTTATGCAGGCAACTGCAGACCGCAATTAACAAAAATTACTTTAATTTCTTCCTTAAAGCAAATCTTGCATTCCATACAATCTGGCATAGAATTAGTATTTAGCTTTTGAGAAAGATGCTGCTTATTTTTACCAATTAAAGATAAAGGTAAATGTAACCTACTAATTAGTCTATATATATATATATAAAAAAAAAAAATTAGTGCTAAAAAAAAATGTATAACTAGTTATACTGATTCAATAAAATATACTTTTTCGATGTTTGTGGTTCCATTGTAGTTTCAAGAATGTACTACTTTCCCGTTCAGCAATTAAGTTAAATAACTCCTTCAAATAAAGTATAAGTTAAATTTTTAATATTGTTTCTAGAAAGAACCATACACATTTAAAATCTCTGAAAATATGAATAAATTATATTATTATTTAAAACAATCTGCAAAAATAAATTATAATAAATTTTATCAGACTCAAATCTATTTAAAATGTAGAAAAAATGGAATGTTCTTAAAATTATACTTTACAATTATTATTAAAATTAAAATCGGAAAAAGTTTGTAACGACAATTTTATAATATAACTCGTACATAAACTATACTTACATAATAATATGTTAATATGTTTTTCACAAATATTTGTGTTCAAATAATTTTCAAAGAAAATAAATTAACAAATAAAATAATGAAAATTGGTACTAATTCTAATATCTAGTTTAAAATAATATTGAAATTTGTTGAAAACTATTTAAATAATCATTTAATTTAAACTTTAATTATCTTACTAAATACACATAGTAATTACCCCAAAATCTATTACTTTGCTTTCATACCAAATTATAAAAAAATATTAAATTTATTTTATATTTACCTCTTTTTCCACGAACATAAAAACATAGTGGAGAGTAACGCATATGTTCAGTTGTTGGAACAACATCTAGTTGCCACGAATCAATATATAACAGGCATTTAAAAAATTTTACCTGATGTCCAGTGCCTGTATAAAAAAAAAAATCATAAACTATAAGGCTAGGAATAGTAAAGATGATTAACACTTGGCATGGACGTAGTCACGGGGGGATTTGGGTGATGGATACCCCATGTACAACTTTATTATTATTAGCTACAATAATTTTTATGAATTATATACCTACAAAATCATTTGCAAATATTCATGATTTTGACGAATTTTTGTCAATATTTGACATTCAAATATTAATAAAAAAAAAATTGTGCCTATGTATTCTTATATTTTTTAAATCACTATAAGAATAACTTATGAAGAACTCTGTATTAAATTTTCAAGTATTTTGACTCAGCCAAAAAACTTTATCGATATTTATAAAAAAAAAAAACTAAACAAAATCGAATATTTCAAATGCTAACTATGAATAAATAGCATTAAAATAGGCAAAACGTTTTGAATATTGATCATGACGTAAAGAAAATGCTAATCTAAATAACTGGTGAAATTTTCAAGTATCCTACGACTTATGCTTTTTGAATAATAACAAATATTTAAAATCATTTAAGGATAAATCGTTATCGTTACGCTATTTCGTAAAAATTTAAAATTCAAACGCACATTACATTTTTCTTATTATGATGTTTCGAGTTTTCTCTATAGCTATTTGAAGGAAAGCTTATGGAAAAGTTAGTGTTGTATTTTCAATCCTCAGATATAAACACAAAAAATTTTATAATTTTTCAATTTCAAAATTACTTGTAAATTTTTGCGATTTTGATATATTTCGTACAAATTTGAACTATAAACGATTATAAAAAAAAACTGTGACTAACGATTCTCGTTTTCCCCTCATTTTTTTTTTTGTTTTTCTCGATTTTTTTGAAAACTGTTGGAAAATGTTTACTTTTGACCTTTATAACGCACCAAGAATATTCACTTTGCCATCGGAAACCACCCCCAAAGTTTGAAATTGAAGCATTATTTCGACTAGTTATGCTGTACACAGACACAAAAAAAATTACACATCATCGTAAAATCCATAACACATTAATCACTTTGTTCAAAATCTAAAAATGTATGACAAACGTTTATAACTCCATGTATAAATACAGATGGACTTGGTTAACTCGAACTTTTAACTTCGATTTCGAATTAACCACAACTCCGACTGTTCAGACCGGGATTTATTGATCTACTTATATGTCTAGACTTTAGAGTATAATTTTCAGGTGGTGTATGCTTTAATGTCCTGAATACACCAAAATTTGACTTCCTTTATAATTATTGTAAGTCAAATCTATGAAAAATCCTGTATTAAATTTTCAACTCTTAACTACTTATACAAAAATGTTTGTGATGTAATGAAATAATTTACAAATATTCGTTTTTGACGAATTTTTGTCAATATTTACATTTCAAATGCTAATAATTGTGCCTATGTATTATTATAATTTAGAATCACTATAAGACTAACTTATGAGGAACTTTGTATTAAATTTTCCAGTATTTTGACTCAGCCCAAAAATTTTTATTAATATTATTAAAAAAAAAAACTAAACAAAAACGAATATTTCAAATGCTTATAAATAGCAGTAAAATAAACGATATATTATGAAAACTAAATCAAGTAAAGAAATTGTCAATCTAAATGACTGGCAAAATATTCAAGTACCTATATCTATGGCTTAAACTTTTTAAATTCCTAATAACAAATATTTAAAATCGTTTGAGGATAAATCGTTATCGTTACGATATTTCATAAAAATTTAAAATTCTAACGAACTTAAGATTTTTCCCATAATGATGTTTCAAGGTTTCTCTATAGCTATTTGAAAGAAGACTTTGTGTTGAATTTTTCAACATTAGATATAAACACAAAAAATTTTAAGATTTTTCAACTACAAAACTGCTTGCAAATTTTCGTGATTTTGACATATTTCGTAAAAATGTGGACTTTAAACGCTTATAAAAAAATTGTGATTAACAATTTTTGATATTTTTTAACTACAATAAGGACGACTTATGAAAAACCTTGTATTAAATTTTCAAGTTTTTTTGGGCAGCTAAAATTTTTATCGATATTTTAAAAAATACTTTATATTAAATCGAAAATTTCAGTTGTCTATAAATAACTAAATAACTCAAGAAAAGCCGAAATAATTTGAAAAGTTTCCTTACTGTATATTGATAACACTAATATAAATATTTTATGAAAAGTTCAAGTATTTACAGTTATTAGTTTTTGAGTTACAACAACGTGAAAAATTGATTTGGTCGAAAACTGGTTTTGCGTAAAATTTCCCGTTTTCCGCCACTTTTTTTTTTGGTTTTCTTGATTTTTTTTTAAAACTGATGGAAAATGTTTACTTTTGACCTCTATAATACACCAAGGATATTCACTTTGTCATAGGAACCACCCCCGAAATTTAAAATTGAAAAATTATTTCAACAAGTTATACTGTACACACACACACACACACACACACACATCATTGTAAAATCAATACACCGTTTTCGTTTTCGTTCAGAATCTAAAAAAGTAATAAATTTTTTTTTATTCAAGTATAAATTCATTATAAATAAAATATAGTTTAATAAGATTATTAATTATACAAACTAAAAAAATAAATAAAATTATAGTAATAGTATTAAGTGTTTACATTTTTGTTTCTTTGGAGATACTTGAAAAAATACTGGTTTCTGTTACAATAAAAATCTATGTAACTGTATTCACAATGAATAATTAATGAAGTTTTTTTAAAAAATAAATTTCTAATTTTGTCACAGAAATATAGTTCTAAAATTCTCATGTGTACAAATTGGAAAAAAAATATTCCTAACTTAACCTATTGTATATATTTAATCATTGATTAAAGAACATTTTGGGTGTCAGCACACTGGGCTTAAAAATTGCTGAAGATTTAATCTTGATACTTTTAATAATAACGTTTACAATAATATTAAATATTGTAACCAATAAAATAACATTTATTAAAACTATTTAATATTATAAAAAACAGTAAAAATAGTAAATATATTTCATCAAAAAAATCTAAAAATTCTATTGTTATGAAAAAAACAAAGTAATTTACATGAAATTATAAAAATTTGATATTTATTACTAAAACAATTTAAAAAGATAATAAAATAAATTTCTTACACGCTTTTAAAAGGTTCCACATAATTAATTAAAGTAATTAAAGTAATTTGTATGAGTATCATTCATCGTTGATATTAAAGCTGTAAAATTATTTTATTTTTTATTTTACTTCTAACCGAATCAAACGATGGGCTCGTCACTGCTATACAATTACATGAAAGGATTATGAATATTTGAATTTTCGAAGCTATCGAAATAAGTTATTGTTTTTTCTTGAGCTTCCGCCAAAAGTAAGGTCTAGTGATTGACATCTATTCTTTCAAGTGTGTGGGAACTATAATCTTACTGTAATCAAATGTCTTGATGTTTTTAATGTTTTGTTTAGATATCTAGAATACCTATAGAATTTCCAACACCTTGATAAAAAAAATGAATCGAAGCCAAATAAGTATATCATCATTACAATTGTTGATTGAAAGCTTAATATAATTATTAATTATTGTATCATTCAGCCAAACTTCTATCATAAATACTCTCAAGAAATCAATAGGTAGTATAGGTTATATATTTATAATCAATGTTTAAAATTAAGAACTGGCAAAACTGGCATAACAGATCCTCGCAATAGTTATACGCGTATACCTACATAATGATGTATGAGGTATTACAAATTGTAATTAATTTTATTTAACTATTTACTGTTTTCATTAATTTTTATTATTTTTCAAAGATTTGAATATTTATAAAACATGTAAAAGTATTTTATTAAAAATTCAAATGTTTAAATACATTTATAACACATCTAATGTTTTCTATTTAAATTTTACTTTATGATTATTATTATTAAAATTTAAAAAGAGTTTGTAATAATAATTTTATATGTTTTTCACATAATATATGTATTTGTGTTCAAATATTTTTCAACAAAAATGTATTAATAATTAAAATTTAAAGTTGGTACTGATACTAATACTCGATTTTAATGATATTGAAATTTGTTGGAATTAATTTCAAATAATTATTTAATTAATACATGAGTTTTCTTTATGACTTTATATGATGACTTTTCAGTTATAGTTATGTTACTAAAAACATAAAATATTTACTTCAAAGTCTATTACGTTAATTCCATATCAAATTATATACATGGATATCAATAAATAGTGCCTTGATAATTACGATATAGGGCATGCCGGGCGCGGGTATCAGCAACCAACTAGTGTTATGCTAATAATATTACGATCAATAAAACGTTGGTTAAGCGGTTAGCAAGGAGGAAAATGAAAATATACCTGTTGATTATTCCAATCGAAATAGTTGAACTCTGGTGACATTGATAAGAATTAATGAAATATAGGTTTATGGTAGTATATTTAAATTTATGAATTTATCATATATTATCATAATTCATAATAACATTTTTAATAAAAAATGTATACTATAGTACTGTGTAAAATTATAATAAAATAACATTCAGTAATTCGGAGGGAATTAAAAACCATTAACTTTAAATATAATATTATATTGGACGCCAAATGACGTCAAACGCGTTAAAAAGTCATTAAATTAGCGTCAGTACGCAGCCAACTTGTTAATAAAACGAGTTTTTGATATCCTGACTTCATTTTATATTACATGGATCAAATCATGTGACTGTATTGATTGATTATAAAAAAAAAAACACAAACGCATAATACTGTAATATTATGTATATTGTACTACTTACAAGTTTATAACCAACAATAATTGGAATGGGTTTTATCTTCTAAATAATTTTACATAATATTTAATATTTATAATATACAATTATTAACAAACATCATACATTAGATAAATAAGCAAATAGCTAATTAAATCAAATTGTTGTGTAAATCATTTTATATAGCATACAGTTAATAATTTATATATTATTTGTATTATCTATTTTTCCTTTTTTGAATAATAAATTTTACCAAATATTGTTTCAATATCAATGCCATTGAATAAAAAATAAAAAAAAAACCGATAGGTCGATAGTTTAATTATGGCATGGAATGTAAAGCCAACCACAGGGATTAGGTAAGTCATACAATATTTATATAACATTGGTAAAATACATATCATAGTATGTACCTATAATAATTGTATTTTTCAAACTACATTTATATGAAATTTATCATAATCATATTCCAATAAATAAAAACCGAATAATATGCAAAATTCTTAGTTGCATAAATACATATATAAAATTTAAAGTTTTATATTACTGTAAATATTATAATACCTATGAGATTTTAATTTGATTATAACATAAAAGTCCCAATCATGATATCGAAACATAATTAAAAAATATTTTCAATATATCCAATTGCATTGGCAAAAAATTATCATTTATAAATTTAGAGCCCGGATTTATATGCACTAAAAAGTATCAAAATATTCCATATAATATACAATAAAAATCATTAATAAATGCAACAAATATGCATTTACAAAATTTATATTTAAAAATTCAAAGTTGTATTAAGTATGAACAAATATAAGATAATAAAATATAATAAAATATAGGTAAATGTATAAATAAATACATAAATATTACTATTTAATAATAAAATAAAATATACAACTCAAATCTTGTTTTTATTCATTATTGTTTAAATTAATTATGAAATGAAATTCAAGTTTTTCTTCGGTAAAACTATGCCTGTTTAATATTACCTGTTTATTACTAACTGTTAATAAATGCTTATATCTCAAAAACGATTGTTCACAATCAACTGAAATTATTGGGACAAATTTAAAATAGCTTAAAATGATATTGGGTCTTGATAG
The DNA here is from genome assembly GCA_009761285.1 of Aphis glycines. Classification (NCBI taxonomy): domain Eukaryota; kingdom Metazoa; phylum Arthropoda; class Insecta; order Hemiptera; family Aphididae; genus Aphis; species Aphis glycines. The sequence continues at coordinate 19,783 of VYZN01003149.1, read as the reverse complement.
TTATTAATTACTATAACTATATAACTATATTATACAATTAAATGTATTACATCGATAACGACGATATAACGATTAGATTACAGCAGATGAAATATTTCTTTTAATATGATGGAATTACCTTAACTGTTTCTAATTTATATATAATATTTTACATTTAGTACGTATTTAAAATTAAGATGGCTAAAACTGTGTTGCTAGTAGCCTAGTTCCGCGTCCTACCGATCAAAATTTTTTCGCGACAGCGCATTCATTGAAATATGCATCAAATATGCATTTACTGTAAAATATGCAAAAATATGTAAAATAAAATTTTAGCTTACTGCTATTCCAATTAGTATGATTTGTGAAGATTAACAAAAATATAAAAAGTGAAAACGAAAAAAATATGCAAAAACATAAGTACAATAAAGGAATTAGGTATTTAATTTAATTATCCGTTAATATATTAAAAATATATTATTATTTATATATTTATGTTAAAATATTGAATGCAAATGCCTTAAACAGTAAATACGAACTACGTCAGAACTCCATTCAAATACTACACGCATGTAAATGATTAATAAAAAAATATATGTATACACGCACACATGCCCAGTTAATATTTATAATATCGTATAGCAGGGGTGGCTAAACTTTTTTTGGTCACAATATACTAAAATATACTTCACCTTTGAGGATCGACTTCCATAGAAAGTTTTCTTTTATTATTGAATAACTATAATTATTAAGAAACATATAGAGCGTATGGCCCTAAAATAAATTCTAACATGATCGACTTTGAAATTATCTGCGATCGACTGTTTGGCCACCCCTGACGTATAGGTACACATTATTCATATAGGTACATCGATACATGTAGGTAAATCCAAAATATCATGTATGTAAAACAGTAAAACACATAGGTAGGGTTGAGGATTTCTAGTTTTTTAAAATTTTTTTTGAAAGATCGTAGAAAAATTCTAGTGATCAACAAATGTGTTTCATAACATCAAGAGATCAAATTTAAAATTGTATTTTGCATATTTTTGCATATTTTGTTATTATTGCATATAAATGCATATTTGGGTATATAAGAAAAATTAAGAACATATTTGGCAATTTTTGAAATAAGTTCTTAAATTAGCTTAGACAAAAAAGAACAAATAATAGTAAATTTTTCATTTAAAAATAATATTTTTATTATCGGTTAGGTAATTTACTATCTGACCGATAACACCGAAATGCGTATAAGAAGTGAGCTTTAATTATCCGTCTTCGCCATATTTTGGCATGTACTTGTTTTATCATTGGCACTGCATGAAATATTTTTATTGCGTAATAATTTCGTCTATTTCAAACTTTTTAAGTAATTTTTTTTTTCATTTTTAAATATGCCAAAAGAAAAACAATCATCGGCTTTTCGTTTAAAAAGTTACGAGTCGGAATTTAGTAGTTATCAATATAAATATTATAATTAAACAAAATAATTAAATAAAATAACTTTTCTAAGAGCATATTTTAAGTGTATAAGTGAATGTTTATTTTTAAATTTTTAAGTACTAGAAGTCCTCAACCCTAATTATAACGCTTATGAGTATATATTTTGTTTGCGTTAGAACTCCCCTATTATGGGTATCATTATTTTCGTTTAGAAATTTAAGAATTATGTGACCGATTACCACTTATGTTTAATGTGAGGACTTATCAAATCCCAAAGCAGCGGACTTAATACGTTGTTGGCTTATTGTATATTTTTATAATATAGAGGCGTGGTACGAGAAATATAGGGTAGCGACTACGGTCGGCACGAGAAGACGGCGCCAGTTATTGTTTTTTTTCTATTCATGTCGGTTGTATTGTGAGGGTTGGTAGAGTGAGACAAAATATGCCTCGCCTATAACACATTATAAAGACGTAGATTGGAAGGGTATGGGGGAAGGAATGTCCCTCATTTATTATCTGTGTAATATTTAAATTACAATAAACGATATGCCGCAAGCATTATTGTGAAAACAGTATGCAATCCTCATTCCTTGTATAACAAAGTAACATAAAGAAAAAAATAACACGAAGAAAAAATGTAAAAAGTTTATATTGTGGGTGTGAAACGTGATGGATACCAAACTTGTATAGTCTTAGTCCGCATGCTGGTTAATAATCCAAGCCTATATTCATAGGTACATTTAATGAATATTGAATTTATAATATATAATATACCTATACGACTATACCTATGCGGGTTTTTTCTTTTTCGAGTATATAGTTTTATAGTTATTTTTTGTTATAGATTTTTTATAGTTTTTTCTTTTTCTATATCTATCCGATCGATCGACCAATATTGAAAATCAAATGTAGAATCCCATTATATATTTCTTTGTCTGCACACCTTCATTTCATTCCCACTACCACAGCATATATATATGTACGTGCATGTGTGTGTGTTCGTGTGTGTATGTGAACCATTGTATTTACCGACCAGCGTTGGCAACTGCTGCCCATATTCATGCAGGAGAAAAAATAACTGCGTACACATGGTAGTGAGTACAGTGGCGTAGCTAGGATTTCCTGAAAGGGGGTGTTAATTATAAACATTAAATATTATATATAATACGTATAAACTAAAACTTTTATTTTAATTAATTAATATGTATACACATAATTTTATATTTCATATTGTATTTACGATTTACCTATGTTCCTATTTTATTTGATATATAATAATGTAATATATGATACGGCTCAAGGGAGGTGTCATAACCACCAAACACCCCCCTTGTATGTGCCATTGAGTGGGTATAGAATGTTACAGGGGTCGGAAATATGTGGTTCCTTAACATGAAATCTGTGGCTCTTTGAAAAATACATTAATATCGAGACTATGGTCTGTTATTTTTATCTTAACTAATAATAACTGAACTAATCATTGAATAAAATACTGTGTTGAACAAAATCATTGTCGGATATGATTTATTCCCCGTAGTACAGCGGTTCTCAACCTTTTAGTATTCACGTACCACCTACACAGTTTGAAAATTTTTACGTACCTGACCATATTTTTGCTTTTTTTTTTTGGTTATTAATAATGTATACGTATATGTTTTTTATAAAGGGGATTTTCTTCACGTACCACCTATGAGCTTGCCACGTACCATAGGTTTGAGAAACCAGGTTTGAGAACCGCTGTCGTAGTAGGTACGTTTAAATTAAATACCTAAAATGAGTTAAAAATATAACTTACATTAAAAACATTAAAAACATTTTACAATTTTATTTACATTTTAAAAACTTTGCAAAGCTTTGGGTTCAATTCATCACCTGAAGACATTTTTGAACTGCACGGTTGCAGTTTGAGATTTTCATCATTTTATTTATTCATACATAAATGTATTCTCATTAATCTTGAGCATGACATTCTACACATAGAGCAATAATCAAATGATAAAGTACATTCAATGCAGGCAATGGCATGGCCGCAAGGGACAATAGCTATTTCGATTTCTTACTTATAGCAAATTTTGCATAACATATTATCTAGCAATAAATTAGGGGCTAGCTTTTGAAAAAGATGCTCCTCGATTTTATCAGATAATATTTTAGATTCTGAACGGAGTGATGAATGTATCGATTTTACAATCATGTATGTTTTTCTTTTTGTGTTTGTGTACAGCATAACTAGTCGAAATAATGCTTCAATTTCAAACTTTGGGGGTGGTTTCCGATGGAAAAGTGAATATCCTTAGTGCATTATAGGGGTAAAAAGTAAACATTATCCAATAGTTTTAAAAAAAAATCGAGAAAAACCAAAAAAAAATGACGGAAAAACGGGAATTTTTACGCAAAACCAGTTTTCGATTTTTTTATATGGTTGTAATTCAAAAACTAATCACTGTAAACACTTGAAATTTTCACAAAATGTTTATGTTAGTGTTATCTATATACAGTTAAATTTCCAAAACTTTTTGACTTTTTTTGAGTTATTTATAGACCACTGAAATTTTCGATTTATGTGCGAATTTTTTTTTGAAGTGTCGGTAAAAAAATTTTGGATGACCAAAAAAACTTGAAAATTTAATACAAGGTTCCTTATAAGTTGTTCTTATTGTAACTAAAAAAAATTAAAAATCGTTAGTCACAATTTTTTTTTTATAAGCGTTTATAGTTCAAATTTTTACGAAATCTGTCGAAAATGCGAAAATTTGCAAGTAATTTTGAAGTTGAAAAATCATACAATTTTTTTGTGTTAATAACTAAGAATTGAAAATACAACACTAAGTTTTCCATAAGTTTTCCTTCAAGTATCCATAGAGAAAACTCGAAGCATCATTATAAGAAAAATTGTAAGTGCGTTTGAATTTTAAATTTTTACGAAATCGCGTAACGATAATGATTTATCCTCAAACGATTTTAAATATTTGTTATTATTCAAAAAGTATAAGTCGTAGATACTTGAAAATTTTATCAGCTATTTAGATTCGCATTTTCTTTACATGATTTAATTTCAAAATATTTTGAGTTTTTTTGAGCTATTTATTGACAACTGAAATTTTCAATTTTTCTGAAAAATTTTTTTTTAAGTGTCGATAAAATGTTTTTGGCCCAATCAAAATAATTGAAAATTTTATATTAAGTTTCTCATATGTTATTCTGATAGTGATTAAAAAATTATAAGAATACATTGGCACAATTTTTTTTTATTAGCATTTGAAGTTCAAATTTTGACAAAAATTCGTCAAAATTATGAATATTTGCAAATTATTTTGTAGGTATAATTCATAAAAATGTTTATATAGGTAGCTAAGAGTTGAAAATTTAATACAAGATTTTTCATAAGTTTAGCTTACAATAATTATAAAAGAACTTAAATTTTGGAGTATTCAGGTCATTAAAACATAAACCACCCTTTTCACCAACCACTGGAAATTATATCCTAGGCTGACAAACCATCTTCTTTCAGAATCGTTTTTTGTATACAATGATACCTATCATTGCATTCAAATTTAACCTTCCCTAGTCCGAGGTCCACCCCCTAATGTAGGGGAGACTGGGTACAATTGTAACAATTTTCATAAAATTATTTATTTCAAACAGGTTTCAAACGTTTTTGGTCTGACAACACTTTTAATGGGTTAAGTAACATGTTGACTTTATAAATATATGAATAATTAGTTTCAAATGTCACTAGTTGTTGAATAAATAAGAGTTAAAAAAAAAAAAAAAAATGTTACAATTGTACTCATACTGGGGACAATAGTAACAGCATCAGGGACAAATGTAACGCATGTTTATGAATTTATTATATCATTTTATAATTGTTCAATTATTTTCAAGAAATCAAATAATAAAAATAAACAAAAAAAAAAAACAAATTATGAACAATGTTTATAAAATTAAATAGTATGCCTTTACTTTTTTTAAATTAATAAAATTCATATAAATTGTAATAAATATTAATATTATATCACATCAAAATGAGTAGATAAATTGTGAAGTATTTTACAATATACAAACTTGGTTAAATTATTTAAATCTTTTTGACAAATAAAATAAAAAAATGCATAAAGGTAATTATAAACATAAAAACAAAATCATACACTATATAAATAACAGTATACTTTTAACCTTTTTAACAAATTAATAACATTTTCATAAATTATGAACACATAGCTTTATTATAATAAAAAAACCAAATTATACATTATATAAAATATAACAGTTTACTAATAACCTTTTTAACAATTAATAAATCATGTAAATTGTATATTAATAACAAAATTAGAAACAAAATAAATACATATCAGTCAGTGCCATAAAATAAAACCATTAAAAAAATATCACTGTTATTATAACCTACTTATTATCAGCCTCACAATTATCACAAATATAGTAAGCTGTATAGTTCTGTGGAGTACAAGCTTCACGAGGCCATAATTTACACCTCACGCATTGGATTCACGGTTCTCCACTCTTACTGTCAGAATATAATTCAGAACAAATTGTACAAAAAGCATCTTCATCATCATTACTATCAATAACTAAAGTCTTATTTTTATTTTTTTGTTTTTTAATTGCTGTGGCTTTTACCTTTTTACTTTTTTTGGCAGTATTGAATAGTTTCCTTTTAATATTTTTATTTTTCTTCTTTGTTTTATTTTCTAGTTCATTTTTTTCAGGTGTATCAGTTAGTATTGCTGTTTTGCCTTTTTTCCTACCACCTTTTTTTACTATTTTTTGATGTATTTGTACTTTGGGATAAGGTCTAACCATTTCAGGAGAAATCTCATTAGATAAACGTTGTTCTGCTATTTCTACATTGATACTAGGTGTTTGTGTTATAGTATTGATACTAGGTATCTCTGTATTTATACTTTGTGTTTCATTATTGTTTTCTGTGGTATGTAACATTATATCCGTCACAACTGCTGGTGCAAATTCATCTATACTAAATGCATTTCTGTTAAAAGGCCACACACCAGATACAGCAAATCCACTGGTTATGTTCCTAGGTGTAGCTGCATTTAAAATAGCATTAGTAGTTACAGCAGCCAAATCATAAATGGTAAACCGTTTCCCTGGATTACTTTTTAGCCATGAAACCATTTCTTGATTAATACATTTTTTAAAAGGCCCAAATACAGACCTGTCCAATGGCTGCAATTTGTGCGAATAGTGTGGTGGAAAAGATAACAAAACAATACCATTTGCTCTACAAAAATCAATGACTGGCAAGTACAAATGTGACTCATGATTATCCAATAAAATGAGTACTTTTTTTTCAATTGTAGGTCGCACATGATTTGTGAAATGTGTGATAAATTTCAAAACTTCTTCTCCCTGCATCCATCCAGATTTATTTGAGGTCCCTATACAACTTGGAGATCCTCCTCTAATAAAATGATCCTTAAAATTAACCCTAGGAAATATAAACATTGGTGGAATGGCATTTCCAATCGCACTAACAGCCAAACACATGGTGACCAAAGTTCCACGTTCCGCAGACGTTATGGCACCAATTTGTTTTTTACCTTTCTGTGCTACTATTTTACATGGATTTTGTACCGTGGTTATACCAGTCTCATCTAGATTAAAAATCTGAAATGCCTCGAATTTATGTTTAGTAAGCACTGATTCATATTTGTCCATAAAAATGTTTACGTTAATCGGATTAAAGTTTATACCTCTTGATAAACTAGTTGCCTCTGGCTGATGAATAGACAAGGTAGGATTACGCTTAAGAAAATTAACAAACCAATCAATACCAGCAAATTTGTTCTCAGTCCAGTAAACTGGCATTTTCAAATTCATTTTTTTAGCAAATTCAAATGCTAGTTTTCTGACATCTTTAGTGCTTAAGCCGAAATACATATCAGCATAGTTTTTTAAATAAATAGCCAATATTGTTTCTTGGTCTACATCAAATATTCTAGTGTGTGGTCTATAACCACATTTTGTAGGAGAACCACTAAACTCAGTAGCTCTTACCTTTTTTATGTAACGGTTCAAACTAACGTGACATATACCTAGGTTTCCCGCAACTGATCTCTCAGATTTTCCTTCATTAATGCACATATCTGCAGCTCTTCTCATTAAATCTGGGTCATTTCCTCGGTTTGAGGTCCTTTCTCGTGTTCTCGGCATACCTGTGTTATAAATAAGTAGGTACATTAATGAAGTTTCAAATCAAATTAAATGTTACAAATGTCCCCAGATCAACTGTTACATTTGTACCCATTCAATTTTTTTGAATTTTATCAAATATTTAAAGAAAATACTTACTAGACAGAGTTCTTCATCAACACTAATTTGAAGAGAAGAAGATTCTCTTATTACGTAACGTACAAAAATAAAAATAATGATAAAACTTAGTCATTGGTTAACAAAATAAAATGTTTGTTTTTTTTTACTTTTCGTTGTCATAATCACTTTTTGTTATTTTGCTTGTAAAATAAATATGATATCAGCAGTTTGATTAGGAGATAATAATCATTACGCAATGGGACAACTGTCGTATTTATTTGACGTTTTTGTATTAGTTATGGAGCATATTATAGCTAGTGTTACAATTGTCCCGTATTACAATCGTACCCAGTCTCCCTACAGCAGAACGGTACCCACTTGCCCGCTTTTGGTAATTTTTATCTCCTTAAAATGCCTATATAAAAAAAAAAAAATAATAATAATATATATATTAAACATTATGATGCATAAGTTGTGGCATCTGGTATAATTAATAATACATACTAGGGGAAATCAACAAGTATGTTGCATTTGGCCATTTATCTATATTGGTAAGTAGAATTTTTGAATACATTTTGGTGAAAATACTGTTTAAGTAGTGCTAATAACACTACTATTAGTGATAATTAACACAGTTGAAAAGATAATCAGTTAATAGACCACCATGGCTACTACTGCAATTAGGTTGTTAAATTCGCATAGTGATCCGATTTGTATGGTTAAATAATTGTAAACCAGTACAAATTGACAGAGAGTTGTGTGAAGTGTACAACGTACAAGTTTGTTTGAATGGAAACACACAACTTCACTACGAAAAAAAAAACGAAAAATGCAACTTACTTTTTGATTTAAATTAAAGTTTATAAAACAATCACCCAACATATAATGTTCTAAACCAGGGGTGTCCAACCTTTTGTGAAGACTGGGCCACATACTTTTTTTTAATAATAATACATTCAAATTTAATGATTAAATTGTACTCTATAATAAAAAAATTCATTTTTTTATAATTTTACAACAGCGAATAATAAGCAAAAATATTTTTACAAGTATTAATATTTAATAATTTAATTATAAGTACACAGAAAAATATATTTATTTACATATTATTATATGCAATTAATTCATGGTTTTTAAATTGAAGCGAGAGCTGCATCAAAATCTACCGCGGGTTGGACACCCCTGTTCTAAACCTAAATTCAAATTATACAGTTAGATAAGCCAATACTACTAATTCCAATTTTAAATCCTCTATACTATTTATGTTCAACAATCCAAGTAGTTCCAACTAATCTACAGATTTAAAACGCCTCACGTTTTATCCCGTTAACCGGCAACACAGCGTAGTATAATTATTTATTATTAACAAAATAAAATCATTTAGAATTTCGAAATTGGAATTAATGTTGTAGTAATATAATATAGGAATAAAATATAAAAAAAAAATTAAAAAATAATAATAAAATAAATTATAAATTATATTTGTTAGAATTAAAATAACGAAAAAATAATTGATATAAATTAAAAGATGCATTTCTTATTAAATGGTTTTATTTATTCAACGAAACGTACTTTTTTGTTGATTGTATACTGATTTTAGATTTAAGAGTGAGTGTATTTTTCTTAGCAGTAATCAACTTGAACAATTTCTAAAAATAAAATACAAGACGAATTTCAAATATTGTTTCTAATGTAGTAGAATTATTAAATTACCAGTTGATTGGATTTTATTTTATTGCTTTCCACAGCATTCACCCTGTCACAAAAGCTTTTGCCTTTCTTTAAAAACAAATGATTACAAGTTTTCGACATTTCGGCATGTACTACCCATGGTTCAAAGTCTCCATTACATTGAATGATAGTAACACCACAATAGAAACAAGTCAAACTATCAGTATAACCATTTACCCTAAAAACGTAAAAAAATATTAAGGCGGGCATTAAAGGCAACCATTGTTTCATAAAATAAAGGATTTATGAATAGCACAACACCCTCAGCATGTAACTTCAATCGTTTTTACTTCTAAACTGGTTAAGCTAAAGGGACAATAAGGATTGTTAAAATGCCCTAAAATATGATTAAATTATATAATTATTCCAAGCAATCTGCAAAAGTTAGAAATAATCATTTTTTATCTCCAAAATAATTTTGCATAATATTTAATATTTATAATATACGGTTTTTAACAAATACCATATCGTAGATAAATAGGCAAATAGCTAATTATACCAAATTGTTGTATAAATTGTTTTGTACTGCATAGGTACAATTAATAATTAATATATTATTTGCAGTATTAATTTTTTCTTTTTTGAATAATAAATTGTACCAATTATTGCTTCAATATCAATGTCATTGAATAAAAAATAAAAAAAAACCTGATAGGTCGATAAATCATCTGTAGCATAGAATGCAAAGCCAAACTCATAACACAACATTGGTAAAATACATTACATAACATGTGCCTATAATAATTTTATTTTTTATACTACATTTATATGAAATTTATCATATTCATAATCCAATAAATAAAAACCGTATAATATGCAAAATACATAGTTGCATAGGTACTGTAACGTGCCACGTTCAAGCAATTGAAAGATGTAGAATGGAATGGATGTAGTTGTAAAAAAATATAACGATCGAAATATTTCTAAGTGTTTTTATTTGAAAAATATTCTAAGTCCAAATGATTTAATAAATTAAACTCTGAAAAATATTCTAAGTGTAATATTAAAATTATTTAATTGTTGCGTTTTTTTTTTTTTTATTTAATTTAATTTAATTCTTGCTTATTTAATTTTTTTACTTAAATTATTTATTAAAAAAAATTTTTTCTTTATTTATCCATTTAATTTTTTATTTAAATTATTTTATTTAATGTTTTACGGGAAATATATATATACACCTTCACAATTAAAAGTAACTTATACGATGGAGTTTTTAATTCCAAAGGAGACGCGACCAGAGTTAGACGCTTAAAATTATTTTACATTAATAAAAAAAAATTATGCTTACACAACGATGGTTTGAGTCGATGCGTCCATTCTTCTTGATTGCTGAGCCGTGGTGCTACTTGTTGATTCTTTCCTCTTTCGGAGTCGCTGAAGTTGACGTTCTGCAGTTGTCTTCTTCAACAGTGATTCGTTGCCGAATGTGCCTCCGTGAATTCTTTGAAGTAGATGTATTTTAATTTTTTCGAGGAATTTTCGAAATGGAAAAATAAATATTTTTCCCGAAAATTTTCTAAGTTCGAAAAAATAAAATTGTTCGATCAAAGAATTCTTATTTGAAAGAATCCTACCGACTGCGCCAAATTTGTAACGTGCCACGTTCAAGCAATTGAAAGATGTAGAATGGATTGGGTGTAATTGTAAAAATATAAACGATTGAAATATTTCTAAGTGTTTTTATTTGAAAAATATTCTAAGTCCAAATGATTTAATAAATTAAACTCTGAAAAATATTCTAAGTCCAAATAATAAGATTATTGAACTGGGTGACGTGAAGGTGCTCTCTCTAACTCTGGTGGATCACGTCTGAAATGAGCCTAATCTGGGCCCCCTTATATATCATACAGGGACTCCCGCGGTACCTTCATGTCCCTGATGGTCAGCAACACCTGCATCCGCTTCTTCCCACGCATTGCGTCATTTGCGCGATACCGTGCGTCAATTATATGACTATAATATTCTACCGGGTGGGTGATTACGTACCTAGTGTTTTCTATCGGGTGGTAATCACGCATCCATAATTTGCCTCCGGACAGTAATCATGTGTTATTATTTTCTATCGGATAGGGGCACACGGGCGATGATGCTTTTGGTGTAATTATAGTGCCAGCGTTCTTATTTCGTTCGGCCGTTGTTATAGAGGGTTGTTACCCATCTGCTTTTAATGTAATTTCATCATATTTATGTTTATTATACCCCTAAGGTTAGGTTATCATTATCTACGGTGTATAGTAATTTATATATAAGTATCAGAGCACGTTGCAGTACCTACATACATACAAAATTTAAAGTTTTATATTATTATAAACTTAAAAATATTATAATATGAGGTTTTAATTTAATTATAACATAAAAGTTCCAATAATGATATCAAACATAATTAGAAACTATTTTAAATATATCCATTTGCATTGGCAAAAAATTATCATGATTTGTAATATATTTGAATATTATAAAATAAGTGAGCCATCAAGATATATTTGGTAAACTAAATTACTATTTTGTTATATTTATTACACTACTACATGTGACCAATGTCTTAACAAATTACTTAAAAAATATTTTTAAGTATTCATATTATACTCATTGTACTTAAATTAGTTAAAAAAAGCATTTGTATGAATATCCTTGAAAAATGTAACTGCAAGTTCATAAAAAGTTATAATAATATTACCTATACATTAATATTAAACATGATTGACCAATTTAACTTGCAGAATTTTGGTTCATACAGGAGGTAAAACACTATTTCAATTCAATAACTAATCATTATTAAGGTATTTACTATTTTGTTATATTTATTACAATATTAAATGCAACCAATGTTCAAAAAAATTAGTAGAACATAATGATATGGCTTCATATAGGCTTCAAAGCTCAAAATGGTGGCTTTTTTATTAACAACCTTATAAAATATAGACTATTATTTTATAAGAATCCTTATCAAAAATTTTATTAAAATTTAAACTTCAATGTTTAAAAATAAAAGTTGTGTCCATAGTTAACAAAGTTTATGTAATCGTAAAAAATAGATACAATAGTGAATAGATAGATATAATATACTTAAATTCAATTAAAATACTAAAATGAAATTATAAAACATGTATTATTTAAGTTTACAAAATTGATGTTGTACTTTAAAATAAAACTAAAAAACTAAGTTGCATAAAATGATTTATTAATGCATTGAATACACTTAACTAAAAAAACATAACTTTCAGCAGTTTTAAAATTATATTACATTATTTTTTATACATTGTATCATCTAACTCTAAGGATGTACTCATATTATGTTGTACTTAAAAAGAAAACCAAAAAAATTAGTTATATAAAATGATTTATTAATGCATAAATACATCTATATAAAAAAAAATATTTTTTAAGCAATTTTAAAATTATATTACATTTTTTTTTATATATGTGGCACCCCTCCCCCCTCAAAAAAAAATTAAAAATTAAAAAATAATAGTGCAATGTACCTAAAACTTATAAGAAAAAGAAGTGTGTAAAGGTAGACATTTTCTGCACGTATAGGGTACTCATCTATTTTTCTAAAAATACTGCTGACATATCATCATTACAGCAAGTTTTGTAAAGCATTGGATTTAATTTATCACTAGAAGACATTTTGGAACTGCACGGTTGCAGCTTGTGGTCTTCATTTTTTTTTATCCATAGATAAATATATTCTTATTAATTTTGAGAATGGATGTCTATATACAGCACACTGTTTGATTGTAAACGCACATTTTATGCAGGCAACTGCATGACCGCAATTAACAAAAATTACTTTAATTATCATTAATATATCTACCGGAATTAAGCATATTATAATCTGATAGACTTAATGTAATCTTTTTTATATCCTGTTTGAGTATTCTATAAAACAATATAATAAATTAAAAAATAAAATTTTACAAGTCAAACAGATTTCAAACTTACTTAGTATTTAATGATTTGGCACTATCAGAAAGTACACCAGCTGAAATACGTAATAATAATAATAATTAACTATTAAATAGTTTTGAATTGCAAAATCTAAATAATTTTACTAGAAGTTCCTATATTTAAATGGTATGCATTATAACTATGATCATGCATGACCAATTTTTAAAATTTTTTTCGTAATTGTCTTCTTGTCTTGAAGTTGTTTAATTGTCCTAAAAAAAATTAACATGAATTTTAATTCAAAAATATTATCGATTAATAAAATGTATTAATTTTAGTTTTATTTTAAAAATTATCGATTAGAAATTTGATATGGAGCAGTTCTTTTATAACATTTTCTGGTTTCCATATTCAACCTAAAAGAAATAAAATATAATAGGTGGTGATACTGGCACAGCTAAATTAGAGTACATTCATCAATTTTAAATTTTATATATTTTTAAATATTGAAATAATTATTACAGTAAAATATAGTATAATATGAAGTATGCAAGTTGCAACTATAAATATTTTATAATTGTAATAATATTTATATTATATTGCAGCTAATAATATAGTATATTATTAATGTACACGAAAATATATATGTATAATGTATTCAATATTATATATACCTATAGACCAAAGTGTACACAATTGATTATATAAACATAAATATAATTAATAATAAATAAATGTAAATGCATTTATTTATCTAAATAATTATATACTAATTTTTAAAAAAATGTTATATTCAATCGTCATGCAGATGAAAATTTGTTCACCTAATTTTTTACAAATATATCAATGTTTCGATTCATGTAATGTGAAAGATATAATAAAGTATATTTACAATTATAAATAAAACAATAATAATATTCCTATTAATCAAATAATTAATTGAGTAAACGATATAATAATTACCTAATGATAAATATGAAATAGCTAATAAATTCATAAACTATTTCATTATAGTTGATACAAACAAACATTGCTTAACAAATAAGTGACAATGGATATGTGAAATTTAATCATATAGCTTTACACATCGGTGGCTTTATTAATCACTCCATGTGATGTGAATGATAATATAATAAAGTATATATATGAGATTAAGTGCTCAACTAATTTTTATGAACATGAACTTTTAATTTTTATATGTTTTCTTAAAAAAAAATTCTAACTTTATTTCAATTCCTTTAGCTATTATTTTCGATTTAGCAATTAGTACTGGTGTTTTGCTTCAATGTTTTAAAAAATTGCTATTATATCGTTGACAAAAAATTCATCAAATTGTAGATTGGTTAGTCTTATATTTATTAGGTAATATTTATAAAGTTTTTATTAAATTTTGTTGTAAAAACTCCGAATTCACATTATTAAGAGAACGTCGCACCCGCATTGTGTTGTTTCGCCTTACGGCATTGTAAATTTTCGTTCACTTATTTTCTTTAGTGTGCTTTTAGTTTTGATATTAGAGTAAATTGACCTATTATTAAAGTTTTAGATATTAACTTTTATTAATTGTGTTCTCTCGCTGGTATTTTACGATATTTTAAGTTTTAAGTGAGTTATAAATATGAAAAGTATTAAATATTTGAAAATGTTTGAGTTTTGAACACCATTAAACTAAATATTAAATAAATTTGAACAAAGTTTGAATTATATTATAGAATTGGAATTTTTAACGGGCAACGAAATATACGGGGTCAGCTAGTATATAATATATAAGCATAATCTTAGCAAAATTGAATAATTTCAGAAACCATTTTTGTTTTACAAATAAATCTATAAATCTATCAAAATATTCGAATACAATCTTATAAATATATTTTCAATTATTTTGTAAATCGAAGGTGGTTATAATTACATTCTAATGTATTCAATTATATAGGTACCTGTTTTACGGTTAAGTGATCGCAAAGGGAGATAACAATACGTTTTTTGTACCTACTTATTTGGCTTTTTAAAATCAAAATCAATTTTGCAAGCTTTTTGTTTCATTGAATATTATCAATTAAAGAACTATAATATGGGCTCGTAACGAAGAACGTATTGAAAAATAATTATTTCTGCAATCTAATTACTGATCGAAATAATAATAGTATATGATGTATCCTACTTTAGTAGTATACACCTTATAATATAATAGTTATTATCATGAATGTTATAGTTCTAGCAAATAAATTTAGTAATATTTAATAATAATTGTTACCTAGGTTGGTATTAGTTATAACAAGGTTATTTATATTGAATAAATTTAGTAGATTATTTTGTAATATAATATTTGAGCTAATTTTATTGGAAAATAAAATGTTTACAAATTTGGATTTTTCGACCGATTACTGAATTCTTAGATTTAGTTAAAATATTAGTTTCGTACATCATTTTTGTTTATGGAACTAGACTATATTATTTCAAAACATGCACTCGATTTTAAAAGATTAAAGTTGATATGAAATTAAAGATGTATTTTAAAAGGCAATAAAAAAATATTTTATTTATAATTTTATTAGTTTTATCAAGTAAACGTATATTTATCTACCTATTTAGTCTTTTATTTAAATCATAACTATTGTTAGTAGTCCAAGAGACAATAGTTGAATCATATTACGAAAACCCGAGTTTTTAACAATAGAAAGTGGCTAAAGATCTTCTAGATTAGTAATGATCAAAATAATAAGGATGATAATTATAATTAAACAGCCTATACTAATGATAATTAAATATTTTTAAATTGAAACTATTTATGTAGGTATGTATATTGTATTATATTACATTTAAATATTTTAATATAGTATATACCTAATGAATATTATGTACAATAGCCATTTTTAAAAAGAATAATTACGTATTATATTGAAGGGAAAGTTTAGTGATAGTTTTTAGTATAAGAGTTAATTTATAAGAATAATGTTCCTATATTTAAAATAAAGTATTTAAAAAAAAATTACTTAAACTATTATAAAAGATTAATTAAATTTATGTATATATTTTTATTTCAAAACTATAAATTAGGGCTTTTAGAAGTTTATGTTATTTTGGTATAAAAGCATGAGTATCACAGACATAATTTTTATCATAACAGTTTAATGTTCATTTGTATTATTTTAAACATATAATAGCAGGGTTTTATTTTATTTTTGAAAGTTTCTTATATAATATAATTAATGTTTATAAAATTTAAGCCTTGAGTTAATACTACAAAGCTACTGATACAAAAGTTTGACTGTATGTATGAATTGAAAAAAAAACAACCTAATACAACTTGATACAACCTATCAATATATTTACTATTACAATGATGGAATGTTATTTAAGTACACACATCTTGTGTACGATGTTTATATATTATAAATTTTCACATACGGGTGGTTTATCATTATGTATTGAAAATTTTTTGTACACTGGTTAGTTTTAATAAATAATAATATTATAAATATGGCTGTATTTATGATTTTTGTTATTCGAATGAAAATATTTTAAACCTCTAACATGAACAATGTTACAATGTTCTCAAAGTTTAGATTATCAAGTGTAGATGTGTTAGACATATATTGGAAAATTGGATTGGAAAACAACCAGGAAGTCCTATATTGTTTAGTTAGTATGTGTAAGGCCACTGGAGGGAATGGCATCCTGCAAACTTGTATGACGTATATAAATTTGAATATTATCCATTATTACCATGTTACAGCCAACGAATGCAAGTGTGTGACTTATAAATATGACGTGTCGTGGTGACTGCGTAAATTATGCAACTTGATAGTTGATTGAGAGCAAGCACCTCTGCCATTAGTTTCCGGATGGGCGACCACCTGGAAATTGTAGTGGTAAAAACCTTGCCATGCATACACGTGTCTAAACCTACCGTACCATATACCACAGTAAAAACCTACAAACAGCTAATGGCCGTAGCCAGGCTTGAAAAAAATCATTAAAAAAAAAAAAAAAGAATGCAAGTAGGTATCACTTGTATTTTTAACAATATTTAATATTATACATTCATCTATGTTTGCGCAAAATGGTGTATAGTTTTAGATGAATAACATGAATGTGTAAACTACAATATATATTATATTTATATAAAGATGTTTGAAATATACATCATGATAAGTGTTTGGACGGTAGATGCGTTGCTAAGTCCCGGATGTTGCAACCACCACCTGTAGGATTCTTAGTACGGAAGCCCTATCGTACGTATACAATTTAAAGTGTTCCACACACTTATGTACCTGCATTATTGCCAAAGCTGAAGTTCAGAAAAAGTAAGTAATGAGTAAACCTAATAAGTTTTGTTGTTGATGGTTTTGCTAAAAAAATGAGCCTAAAAAAAAAAAATAAAAGACAACCATAACAAACCCGAAAATAGGTACCTACCAGAATTAAATTCAAGACTTAAATTTTATAAACATTATATTATTATAATTTATTAATATACATTTTTTTTTAAAGAAATCCAATAGTTTTTAAGCATTTAATCTTGAATAATTATTTACTTCACTTAAATATCTAATATCATTTTCTCGCGTTGTCTAACATAAACCATAAATTAATTTTTAAATTTAATTTGGACCTTATACATTTTTATTTGATAATATAATAATTATTACAGTCTTATTTTAAATATACCATGTTATCAGTGGCGCCGAAGTTTTTAAAATGTAGTTGGGCAATTTTAAAACTTTGTTGCCTCAATATTTATTGGTGTAAAAAGAATATTCAAATTGTGAGGAGAGGGTGTGAAATATTCATTTACTCATAATAAAAGTTATATGATGTTAATAAAAAATGGCTTACTGGCCACATTTTTCAAAAAAGAGGTCGGGCCATTATAATGATTTTAATCGAGTAGGAATATATCTTTAACACTTTAATATAGTACAAGCCGCAAGGTAATCTTATCATTAACAAAAACAGGATTTATTACTTGACAGAATTTGAATAACTTAATATACGGTATACAAAATACATTTGAAAATTGAAAATTGAGCTAATATGATAGTTAGCAGCACACCCTATAACTATATTGACATATTTTAATGTAGTAATTAAATAATAATAGTAAGAATTATAATTATAATTATAATAATTAAATAATTTTAATAAAATATAATAAGTAGTGCCAAAGAAAAATCATTTTAAACTCTTGCCCTTTTTACACTCATATCTTAACATTAAACCACTTAATGTATAATTGTAAACCAATTTGGACTTCTGATTTTAAAATGATTATTTCGATTTGGCGCATACTTTAAAAATTATTAAGTATACCAATTAAAATTTTTGAAATAAAATTCTTTACTCAAATCATATTATATATTTGACAGTTACAAGTATAATCAATAGATTGCATATAGTATCATGGTATATAAATTAGGTATAGAATATGTATTTTAGCGACTATGTTGATAGTTAATTATTTTAGTTTATCACAAGTCTGAAGTCAATAATGACAATGACTATATTTTTCTAAGTTAATTACAACATTTTCTATTCTAGCCGTTTTAAATAATGTCTAATTATCTTAAGCAATGAAAAAATATTCATGTACAGTGTAGACTGTAGAGTGTACTCTCGATTATCCGTGGAATAGGATGATGGCGTATGACATAGGGTAAGCGAATTTCGTGGATAATCCACGAATAATGATTTTTTTCATTAAACGTGTCAACAATGTTTTACCAAAAAGTATTAATATTAATTAAACAAGCGTACTGTATTTTACCTCGTTATCTAGTAATTGGTTATCACAACCCAATTAAACCGATAATGATGTATAACAGGGGTGCCTAAATTTTTTTGGTTATGATCTACTAAAAATATACTTCACCTTTGAGAATCGATTTTCATAGAACATTTTTTTTTTATTAAATTACTATAAGTATTAAGAAACATATAGAGCGCGTGAGCGTAGCTCTACAAATAATAATAATAATAATAAAAGGGCAATTTACTTAATATCAAAACTAACAGCATACTTTTGAAACTGGTGGACAAAAATTTTCTAAAATTTGCCTGATGATGTAGTATTTTATACTTAATACTTATGTATAGGTATTTTAAATAAGCACACTTGTAGGTATTGGTATAAATAAAACATATGAATAATATAGTTACACACAATGGTAATTATGTCGTCATCGTCTACATCACAATTAATATTATCATTTAGCATGTTATTTTCTTCATTATTCCAAGAATATGTATAAGAAATCGCTGGTTCACAATTCTAAGCTATCACATTTTCCAAATTTCCATCATCCTATACGGGTAAAAGTTTAAAATATTTTCAAATTAGTTTTTTAAAACAACAAAATTTAAAATCTCGTCTTTGAAGTAAAATATATTTATGTATAATTTGACTTTGACAAAGAAGAACATATTTTTGATTTGTTTAAATTCA
>VYZN01003141.1:0-26261 GCA_009761285.1 Aphis glycines | reverse complement strand
GGATCTATTTGAAAAATTTAATTGGGGTCTTTCAGACCAACTTTCTTGGGAACATATTCATAAAAATTTCATGGGATCTTTTTTGAAAAATTTTATTGTAATATTTCTGATAAAGCTACTTGGGATCTTCTCCATACCAAAAAACTGGGACATTTAAAAAATTTACATGGATCTTTTAAATTCATAAATATTGATCTTTAAAAAAGTTAAGCCAGGGATCTTTTAGAAAAATACAATTGGGATCATTCTCCATGCCAACTATTTGGGATCTTTTTTAGTACATTTGAAAGACCTTTTAAAGAATTTCTTGGGATCTATTTGAAAAATTTAATTTGGGTCTTTCAGACCAATTTTCTTGGGAACATAATCATAAATATTTCTTGGGATCTATTTGAAATATTTAATTGGGGTCTTTCAGACCAACTTTCTTGGGACCATATTCATAAAAATTTCATGGGATCTTTTTTGAAAAATTTTATTGTAATATTTCTGATAAAGCTACTTGGGATCTTCTCCATACCAAAAAACTGGGACATTTAAAAAATTTACATGGATCTTTTAAATTCATAAAAATTGATCTTTAATAAGGTTAAACCAGGGATCTTAAAGAAAAATACAATTGGGATCTTTTCCATGCCAATTATTTGGGAACTTTTTCATTCATGATCTTTAAAACTTTAAAATTTAATTTGGGTCTTTCAGACCAACTTTCTTAAGATCATATTCATAGAAATTTCATGGGATCTTATTGAAAAATTTATTTTGGAATTTTCAAAACAAGTTAGTTGGGATCATATTCATAAAAATTTCACGGGATCTTTTTGAAAAATTTAATTTGGGTGTTTCAGACCAAGTTTCTTAGGATCACATTCATAAACATTTCATCGGATCTTTTTGATAAAATTTAATTGAAATATCTCCGATAAAGCTACTTGGTATCTTTTTCATAATAATTTAATGGGATATTTCTCAGACCATTAATATGGGAACTTTTCAAAAAGTAACATGGGATCTTTTATAACATTGCTAGGGGCCTTTTTAAAATAGTTGCTTGTGATGTTTTTGAATATTTAATTGGGATCTTTTCCATAGCAATTATTTGGGATCTTTTTTAGTACATTTGAAAGACCTTTTAAAGAATTTCTTGGGATCTATTTGAAAAATTTAATTTGGGTCTTTCAGACCAACTTTCTTGGGATCATATTCATAAAAATTTCATTGTATGTTTTTTGAAAAATTTAATTGAAATATCTCTGATAAAGCTACTTGGGATCTTTTCCATTTCAATAAACTGGGACATTTAAAAAAATTACATGGATCTTTTTAAATTCATAAATATGGATCTTTTTGAAAAATACAATTGGGATCTTCTCCATGCCAATTATTTGGAATCTTTTTTAGTGCATTAATAAGATCTTTTAAAGAATTTGCTTGGTATCTATTTGAAAAATTTAATTTGGGTCTTTCAGACCTACTTTCTTAGGATCATATTCATAAAAATTTCATTGGATGTTTTTTGAAAAATTTAATTGGAATATCTCTGATAAGGCTACTTGGGATCTTTTCCATACCAATAAACTGGGACATTTAAATAAATTACATGGATCTTTTTAAATTCATAAATATGGATCTTTTTGAAAAATACAATTGGGATCTTCTCCATGCCAATTATTTGGGAACTTTTTTAGTACATTTGAAAGACCTTTTAAAGAATTTCTTGGGATTTAATTGAAAAATTTAATTTGGGTCTTTCAGACCAATTTTCATGGGACCATATTCATTAAAATTTCATGGGAGCTTTTTGAAAAATTTAATTTGGGTCTTTCAGACCAATTTTCTTGGGACCATATTCATTAAAATTTCATGGGATCTTTTTGAAAAATTTAATTGGAATATCTCTGATAAAGCTACTTGGGATCTTTTCCATACCAATAAACTGGGACATTTAAAAAAATTACATGGATCTTTTTAAATTCATAAATATGGACCTTTAAAAAAGTTAAACCAGGGATCTTTTTGAAAAATACAATTGGGGACTTCTCCATGCCAACTATTTGGGATCTTTTTTAGTACATTTGAAAGACCTTTTAAAGAATTTCTTGGGATCTATTAGAAAAATTTAATTTGGGTCTTTCAGACCAATTTTCTTGGGACCATATTCATTAAAATTTCATGGGATCTTTTTGAAAAATTTAATTTGGGTCTTTCAGACCAACTTTCTTGGGATCATATTCATAAAAATTTCATTGGATGTTTTTTGAAAAATTTAATTGAAATATCTCTGATAAAGCTACTTGGGATCTTTTCCATTTCAATAAACTGGGACATTTAAAAAAATTACATGGATCTTTTTAAATTCATAAATATGGATCTTTTTGAAAAATACAATTGGGATCTTCTCCATGCCAATTATTTGGGATCTTTTTTAGTGCATTAGCAAGATCTTTTAAGGAATTTGCTTGGTATCTATTTGAAAAATTTAATTTGGGTCTTTCAGACCAACTTTCTTAGGATCATATTCATAAAAATTTCATTGGATGTTTTTTGAAAAATTTAATTGGAATATCTCTGATAAAGCTACTTGGGATCTTTTCCATACCAATAAACTGGGACATTTAAATAAATTACATGGATCTTTTTAAATTCATAAATATGGACCTTTTTGAAAAATACAATTGGGATCTTCTCCATGCCAATTATTTGGGAACTTTTTTAGTACATTTGAAAGACCTTTTAAAGAATTTCTTGGGATTTAATTGAAAAATTAAATTTGGGTCTTTTAGACCAACTTTCTTGGGACCATAATCATAAATATTTCTTGGGATCTATTTGAAAAATGTAATTGGGGTCTTTCAGACCAACTTTCTTGGGATCATACTCATAAAAATTTCATGGGATCATTTTGGAAAAATTTAATTGAAATATTTCTGATAAAGCTACTTGGGATCTTCTCCATACCAAAAAACTGGGACATTTAAAAAATTTATATGGATCTTTTAAATTCATAAATATTGATCTTTAAAAAAGTTAAACCAGGGATCTTTTAGAAAAATACAATTGGGATCTTCTCCATGCCAATTATTTGGGATCTTTTTTAGTGCATTAGCAAGATCTTTTAAAGAATTTGCTTGGTATCTATTTGAAAAATTTAATTTGGGTCTTTCAGACCAATTTTCATGGGACCATATTCATTAAAATTTCATGGGATCTTTTTGAAAAATTTAATTTGGGTCTTTCAGACCAACTTTCTTGGGATCATATTCATAAAAATTTCATTGGATGTTTTTTGAAAAATTTAATTGGAATATCTCTGATAAAGCTACTTGGGATCTTCTCCATACCAATAAACTGGGACATTTAAAAAAATTACATGGATCTTTTTAAATTCATAAATATGGATCTTTTTGAAAAACTTAAACCAGGGATCTTTTAGAAAAATACAATTGGGTTCTACTCCATGCCAATTATTTGGGATCTTTTTAAGTACATTACCAAGATCTTTTAAAGAAATTGCTTGGGATCTATTTGAAAAATTTAATTTGGGTCTTTCAGACCAATTTTCTTGGGACCATATTCATAAAAATTTCATTGGATGTTTTTTGAAAAATTTAATTGGAATATCTCAGATAAAGCTACTTGGGATCTTTTCCATACCAATAAACTGGGACATTTAAAAAAATTACATGGATCTTTTTAAATTCATAAATATGGATCTTTAAAAAAGTTAAACCAGGGATCTTTTTGAAAAATACAATTGGGGACTTCTCCATGCCAACTATTTGGGATCTTTTTTAGTACATTTGAAAGACCTTTTAAAGAATTTCTTGGGATCTATTTGAAAAATTTAATTTGGGTCTTTCAGACCAACTTTCTTAAGATCATATTCATAGAAATTTCATGGGATCTTATTGAAAAATTTATTTTGGAACTTTCAAAACAAGTTAGTTGGGATCATATTCATAAAAATTTCATGGGATCTTTTTGGAAAAATTTTATTGTAATATCTCTGATAAAGCTACTTGGGATCTTCTCCATACCAATAAACTGGGACATTTAAAAAATTTACATGGATCTTTTAAATTCATAAAAATGGATCTTTAATAAGGTTAAACCAGGGATCTTTTTGAAAAATACAATTGGGATCTTCTCCATGCCAATTATTTGGGATCTTTTTTAGTGCATTAGCAAGATCTTTTAAGGAATTTGCTTGGTATCTATTTGAAAAATTTAATTTGGGTCTTTTAGACCAACTTTCTTAGGATCATATTCATAAAAATTTCATGGGATCTTATTGAAAAATTTAATTTGGAACATTCAGAACAAGTTAGTTGGGATCATATTCATAAAAATTTCATGGAATCTTTTTGGAAAAATATAATTGTAATATCTCTGATAAAGCTAAATGGGATCTTCTCCATACCAATAAACTGGGACATTTAAAAAAATTACATGGATCTTTTAAATTCATAAATATTGATCTTTTTTGAAAAATCAAAATTGGAGACTTCTTCCAATGCCCAACTGGATCTTTTCCATGCCAATTATTTGGGAACTTTTTCATCAAGATCTTTAAAACTTTAAAATTTAATTTGGGTCTTTCAGACAAACTTTCTTAAGATCATATTCATAGAAATTTCATGGGATCATATTGAAAAATTTATTTTGGAACTTTCAAAACAAGTTAGTTGGGATCATATTCATAAAAATTTCATGGGATCTTTTTGAAAAATTTAATTTGGGTGTTTCAGAACAAGTTTCTTAGGATCACATTCATAAACATTTCATCGGATCTTTTTGATAAAATTTAATTGAAATATCTCCGATAAAGCTACTTGGTATCTTTTTCATAATAATTTAATGGGATATTTCTCAGACCATTAACATGGGAACTTTTCAAAAAGTAACATGGGATCTTTTATAACATTGCTAGGGGCCTTTTTAAAATAGTTGCTTGTGATGTTTTTGAATATTTAATTGGGATCTTTTCCATAGCAATTATTTGGGATCTTTTTAAGTGCATTATCAAGATCTTTTAAAGAATTTGCTTGGTATCTATTTGAAAAATTTAATTTAGGTCTTTTAGACCAACTTCTTTGGGATCATATTCTTAAAAATTTCATGGGATCTTTTTGGAAACATTAATTGGAATATCTCAGATAAAGCTACTTGGGATCTTTTCCATACCAATAATCTGGGACATTTAAATAAATTACATGGATCTTTTTAAATTCATAAATATGGATCTTTTTGAAAAATACAATTGGGATCTTCTCCATGCCAATTATTTGGGAACTTTTTTAGTACATTTGAAAGACCTTTTAAAGAGTTTCTTGGGATCTATTTGAAAAATTTAATTTGGGTCTTTCAGACCAACTTTCTTGGGACCATAATCATAAATATTTCTTGGGATCTATTTGAAAAATTTAATTGGGGTCTTTCAGACCAACTTTCTTGGGATCATACTCATAAAAATTTCATTGGATGTTTTTTGAAAAATTTAATTGGAATATCTCAGATAAAGCTACTTGGGATCTTTTCCATACCAATAAACTGGGACATTTAAAAAAATTACATGGATCTTTTTAAATTCATAAATATGGATCTTTAAAAAAGTTAAACCAGGGATCTTTTTGAAAAATACAATTGGGGACTTCTCCATGCCAACTATTTGGGATCTTTTTTAGTGCATTTGAAAGACCTTTTAAAGAGTTTCTTGGGATCTATTTGAAAAATTAAATTTGGGTCTTTTAGACCAACTTTCTTGGGACCATAATCATAAATATTTCTTGGGATCTATTTGAAAAATTTAATTGGGGTCTTTCAGACCAACTTTCTTGGGATCATACTCATAAAAATTTCATGGGATCATTTTGGAAAAATTAAATTGTAATATTTCTGATAAAGCTACTTGGGATCTTCTCCATACCAAAAAACTGGGACATTTAAAAAATTTACATGGATCTTTTAAATTCATAAATATTGATCTTTAAAAAAGTTAAACCAGGGATCTTTTAGAAAAATACAATTGGGATCATTCTCCATGCCAACTATTTGGGATCTTTTTTAGTACATTTGAAAGACCTTTTAAAGAATTTCTTGGGATCTATTTGAAAAATTTAATTTGGGTCTTTCAGACCAATTTTCTTGGGACCATATTCATTAAAATTTCATGGGATCTTTTTGAAAAATTTAATTTGGGTCTTTCAGACCAACTTTCTTGGGATCATATTCATAAAAATTTCATTGGATGTTTTTTGAAAAATTTAATTGGAATATCTCTGATAAAGCTACTTGGGATCTTTTCCATACCAATAAACTGGGACATTTAAAAAAATTACATGGATCTTTTTAAATTCATAAATATGGATCTTTTTGAAAAATACAATTGGGATCTTCTCCATGCCAATTATTTGGGATCTTTTTTAGTGCATTAGCAAGATCTTTTAAAGAATTTGCTTGGTATCTATTTGAAAAATTTAATTTGGGTCTTTCAGACCAACTTTCTTAGGATCATATTCATAAAAATTTCATTGGATGTTTTTTGAAAAATTTAATTGGAATATCTCTGATAAAGCTACTTGGGATCTTTTCCATACCAATAAACTGGGACATTTAAATAAATTACATGGATCTTTTTAAATTCATAAATATGGATCTTTTTGAAAAATACAATTGGGATCTTCTCCATGCCAATTATTTGGGAACTTTTTTAGTACATTTGAAAGACCTTTTAAAGAATTTCTTGGGATTTAATTGAAAAATTTATTTTGGGTCTTTCAGACCAATTTTCATGGGACCATATTCATTAAAATTTCATTGGATGTTTTTTGAAAAATTTAATTGAAATATCTCAGATAAAGCTACTTGGGATCTTTTCCATACCAATAAACTGGGACATTTAAAAAAATTACATGGATCTTTTTAAATTCATAAATATGGATCTTTAAAAAAGTTAAACCAGGGATCTTTTTGAAAAATACAATTGGGGACTTCTCCATGCCAACTATTTGGGATCTTTTTTAGTACATTTGAAAGACCTTTTAAAGAGTTTCTTGGGATCTATTTGAAAAATTAAATTTGGGTCTTTTAGACCAACTTTCTTGGGACCATAATCATAAATATTTCTTGGGATCTATTTGAAAAATTTAATTGGGGTCTTTCAGACCAACTTTCTTGGGATCATACTCATAAAAATTTCATTGGATGTTTTTTGAAAAATTTAATTGGAATATCTCTGATAAAGCTACTTGGGATCTTTTCCATACCAATAAACTGGGACATTTAAATAAATTACATGGATCTTTTTAAATTCATAAATATGGATCTTTTTGAAAAATACAATTGGGATCTTCTCCATGCCAATTATTTGGGAACTTTTTTAGTACATTTGAAAGACCTTTTAAAGAATTTCTTGGGATTTAATTGAAAAATTTAATTTGGGTCTTTCAGACCAATTTTCATTGGGACCATATTCATTAAAATTTCATGGGATCTTTTTGAAAAATTTAATTTGGGTCTTTCAGACCAACT
This sequence comes from Aphis glycines, assembly GCA_009761285.1. Lineage (NCBI taxonomy): Eukaryota > Metazoa > Arthropoda > Insecta > Hemiptera > Aphididae > Aphis > Aphis glycines. The sequence goes on along the minus strand of VYZN01003141.1, from coordinate 18,731 downwards.
TTCTTGGGATCATATTCATAAAAATTTCATTGGATGTTTTTTGAAAAATTTAATTGGAATATCTCAATAAAGCTACTTGGGATCTTTTCCATACCAATAAACTGGGACATTTAAAAAAATTACATGGATCTTTTTAAATTCATAAATATGGATCTTTAAAAAAGTTAAACCAGGGATCTTTTTGAAAAATACAATTGGGGACTTCTCCATGCCAACTATTTGGGATCTTTTTTAGTGCATTTGAAAGACCTTTTAAAGAGTTTCTTGGGATCTATTTGAAAAATTAAATTTGGGTCTTTTAGACCAACTTTCTTGGGACCATAATCATAAATATTTCTTGGGATCTATTTGAAAAATTTAATTGGGGTCTTTCAGACCAACTTCTTGGGATCATACTCATAAAAATTTCATGGGATCATTTTGGAAAAATTAATTGTAATATTTCTGATAAAGCTACTTGGGATCTTCTCCATACCAAAAAACTGGGACATTTAAAAAATTTACATGGATCTTTTAAATTCATAAATATTGATCTTTAAAAAAGTTAAACCAGGGATCTTTTAGAAAAATACAATTGGGATCTTCTCCATGCCAACTATTTGGGATCTTTTTTAGTACATTTGAAAGACCTTTTAAAGAATTTCTCGGGATCTATTTGAAAAATTAAATTTGGGTCTTTTAGACCAACTTTCTTGGGACCATAATCATAAATATTTCTTGGGATCTATTTGAAAATTTAATTGGGGTCTTTCAGACCAACTTTCTTGGGATCATACTCATAAAAATTTCATGGGATCATTTTGGAAAAATTTAATTGTAATATTTCTGATAAAGCTACTTGGGATCTTCTCCATACCAAAAAACTGGGACATTTAAAAAATTTACATGGATCTTTTAAATTCATAAATATTGATCTTTAAAAAAGTTAAACCAGGGATCTTTTAGAAAAATACAATTGGGATCTTTTCCATGCCAATTATTTGGGAACTTTTTCATCAAGATCTTTAAAACTTTAAAATTTAATTTGGGTCTTTCAGACAACTTTCTTAAGATCATATTCATAGAAATTTCATGGGATCTTATTGAAAAATTTATTTTGGAACTTTCAAAACAAGTTAGTTGGGATCATATTCATAAAAATTTCATGGGATCTTTTTGAAAAATTTAATTTGGGTGTTTCAGACCAAGTTTCTTAGGATCACATTCATAAACATTTCATCGGATCTTTTTGATAAAATTTAATTGAAATATCTCCGATAAAGCTACTTGGTATCTTTTTCATAATAATTTAATGGGATATTTCACAGACCATTAACATGGGAACTTTTCAAAAAGTAACATGGGATCTTTTATAACATTGCTAGGGGCCTTTTTAAAATAGTTGCTTGTGATGTTTTTGAATATTTAATTGGGATCTTTTCCATAGCAATTATTTGGGATCTTTTTAAGTGCATTATCAAGATCTTTTAAAGAATTTGCTTGGTATCTATTTGAAAAATTTAATTTAGGTCTTTTAGACCAACTTTCTTGGGATCATATTCTTAAAAATTTCATGGGATCTTTTTGGAAACATTAATTGGAATATCTCAGATAAAGCTACTTGGGATCTTTTCCATACCAATAAACTGGGACATTTAAAAAAATTACATGGATCTTTTTAAATTCATAAATATGGATCTTTTTGAAAAATACAATTGGGATCTTCTCCATGCCAATTATTTGGGATCTTTTTTAGTGCATTAGAAAGATCTTTTAAAGAATTTGCTTGGTATCTATTTGAAAAATTTAATTTGGGTCTTTCAGACCAACTTTCTTGGGACCATAATCATAAATATTTCTTGGGATCTATTTGAAAAATTTAATTGGGGTCTTTCAGACCAACTTTCTTGGGATCATATTCATAAAAATTTCATTGGATGTTTTTTGAAAAATTTAATTGGAATATATCTGATAAAGCTACTTGGGATATTTTCCATACCAATAAACTGGGACATTTAAAAAAATTACATGGATCTTTTTAAATTCATAAATATGGATCTTTATAAAAGTTAAACCAGGGATCTTTTTGAAAAATACAATTGGGGACTTCTCCATGCCAACTATTTGGGATCTTTTTTAGTACATTTGAAAGACCTTTTAAAGAGTTTCTTGGGATCTATTTGAAAAATTAAATTTGGGTCTTTTAGACCAACTTTCTTGGGACCATAATCATAAATATTTCTTGGGATCTATTTGAAAAATTTAATTTGGGTCTTTCAGACAATTTCTTGGGATCATACTCATAAATTTCATGGGGATATTTTGGAAAAAAATTAATGTAATATTCTGGAGATAAAGTTACTTGGGATCTTTTCCATACCAATAAACTGGGACATTTAAAAAAATTACATGGATCTTTTTAAATTCATAAATATGGATCTTTTTGAAAAATACAATTGGGATCTTCTCCATGCCAATTATTTGTGAACATTTTTAGTACATTTGAAAGACCTTTTAAAGAATTTCTTGGGATCTATTTGAAAAATTTAATTTGGGTCTTTCAGACCAATTTTCTTGGGACCATAATCATAAATATTTCTTGGGATCTATTTGAAAAATTTAATTGGGGTCTTTCAGACCAACTTTCTTGGGATCATACTCATAAAAATTTCATGGGATCATTTTGGAAAAATGTAATTGTAATATTTCTGATAAAGCTACTTGGGATCTTCTCCATACCAAAAAACTGGGACATTTAAAAAATTTACATGGATCTTTGAAATTCATAAATATTGATCTTTAAAAAAGTTAAACCAGGGATCTTTTAGAAAAATACAATTGGGATCATTCTCCATGCCAACTATTTGGGATCTTTTTTAGTACATTTGAAAGACCTTTAAAAGAATTTCTTGGGATCTATTTGAAAAATTTAATTGGAATATCTCTGATAAAGCTACTTGGGATCTTTTCCATACCAAAAAACTGGGACATTTAAAAAAATTACATGGATCTTTTTAAATTCATAAATATGGATCTTTAAAAAAGTTAAACCAGGGATCTTTTTGAAAAATACAATTGGGGACTTCTCCATGCCAACTATTTGGGATCTTTTTTAGTACATTTGAAAGACCTTTTAAAGAATTTCTTGGGATCTATTTGAAAAATTTAATTTGGGTCTTTCAGACCAACTTTCTTGGAATCATATTCATAAAAATTTCATTGGATGTTTTTTGAAAAATTTAATTGGAATATCTCTGATAAAGCTACTTGGGATCTTTTCCATACCAATAAACTGGAACATTTAAATAAATTACATGGATCTTTTTAAATTCATAAATATGGATCTTTTTGAAAAATACAATTGGGATCTTCTCCATGCCAATTATTTGGGAACTTTTTTAGTACATTTGAAAGACCTTTTAAAGAATTTCTTGGGATCTATTTGAAAAATTTAATTTGGGTCTTTCAACCCCAAAACTTTCTTAGGATCATATTCCATCAAAATTCATTGGATCTATTTGAAAAATTTAATTGGAATATCTCTGATAAAGCTACTTGGGATATTTTCCATACCAATAAACTGGGACATTTAAAAAAATTACATGGATCTTTTTAAATTCATAAATATGGATCTTTAAAAAAGTTAAACCAGGGATCTTTTAGAAAAATACAATTGGGGTCTTCTCCATGCCAATTATTTGGGAACTTTTTTAGTACATTTGAAAGACCTTTTAAAGAATTTCTTGGGATCTATTTGAAAAATTTAATTTGGGTCTTTCAAACCAATTTTCTTGGGAACATAATCATAAATATTTCTTGGGATCTATTTGAAAAATTTAATTGGGGTCTTTCAGACCAACTTTCTTGGGACCATAATCATAAAAATTTCATGGGATCTTTTTTGAAAAATTTTATTGTAATATTTCTGATAAAGCTACTTGGGATCTTCTCTATACCAAAAAACTGGGACATTTAAAAAATTTACATGGATCTTTTAAATTCATAAAAATGGATCTTTAATAAGGTTAAACCAGGGATCTTTTAGAAAAATACAATTGGGATCTTTTCCATGCCAATTATTTGGGAACTTTTTTAGTAATTTGAAAGACCTTTTAAAGAATTTCTTGGGATTTAATTGAAAAATTTAATTTGGGTCTTTCAGACCAATTTTCATGGGACCATATTCATTAAAATTTCATGGGATGTTTTTTGAAAAATTTAATTGGAATATCTCAGATAAAGCTACTTGGGATCTTTTCCATACCAATAAACTGGGACATTTAAAAAAATAACATTGATCTTTATAAATTAATAAATATGGATCTTTAAAAAAGTTAAACCAGGGATCTTTTTGAAAAATACAATTGGGGTCTTCTCCATGCAAACTATTTGGGAACTTTTTTAGTACATTTGAAAGACCTTTTAAAGAATTTCTTGGGATCTATTTGAAAAATTTAATTTGGGTCTTTCAGACCAATTTTCTTGGGACCATATTCATTAAAATTTCATGGGATGTTTTTGAAAAATTTAATTTGGGTCTTTCAGACCAACTTTCTTGGGATCATATTCATAAAAATTTCATTGGATGTTTTTTGAAAAATTTAATTGGAATATCTCTGATAAAGCTACTTGGGATCTTTTCCATACCAATAAACAGGGACATTTAAAAAAATTACATGGATCTTTTAAAATTCATAAAAATGGATCTTTTTGAAAAATACAATTGGGATCTTCTCCATGCCAATTATTTGGGATCTTTTTTAGTGCATTAGCAAGATCTTTTAAGGAATTTGCTTGGTATCTATTTGAAAAATTTAATTTGGGTCTTTTAGACCAACTTTCTTAGGATCATATTCATAAAAATTTCATGGGATCTTATTGAAAAATTTAATTTGGAACATTCAGAACAAGTTAGTTGGGATCATATTCATAAAAATTTCATGGGATCATTTTGGAAAAATTTAATTGTAATATTTCTGATAAAGCTACTTGGGATCTTCTCCATACCAAAAAACTGGGACATTTAAAAAAATTACATGGATCTTTTTAAATTCATAAATATGGATCTTTTTGAAAAATACAATTGGGATCTTCTCCATGCCAATTATTTGTGAACATTTTTAGTACATTTGAAAGACCTTTTAAAGAATTTCTTGGGATCTATTTGAAAAATTTAATTTGGGTCTTTCAGACCAATTTTCTTGGGACCATATTCATAAAAATTTCATTGGATGTTTTTTGAAAAATTTAATTGGAATATCTCTGATAAAGCTACTTGGGATCTTTTCCATACCAATAAACTGGGACATTTAAAAAAATTACATGGATCTTTTTAAATTCATAAATATGGATCTTTAAAAAAGTTAAACCAGGGATCTTTTTGAAAAATACAATTGGGGACTTCTCCATGCCAACTATTTGGGATCTTTTTTAGTACATTTGAAAGACCTTTTAAAGAATTTCTTGGGATCTATTTGAAAAATTAAATTTGGGTCTTTTAGACCAACTTTCTTGGGACCATAATCATAAATATTTCTTGGGATCTATTTGAAAAATTTAATTGGGGTCTTTCAGACCAACTTTCTTGGGATCATACTCATAAAAATTTCATGGGATCATTTTGGAAAAATTTAATTGTAATATTTCTGATAAAGCTACTTGGGATCTTCTCCATACCAAAAAACTGGGACATTTAAAAAATTTACATGGATCTTTTAAATTCATAAATATTGATCTTTAAAAAAGTTAAGCCAGGGATCTTTTAGAAAAATACAATTGGGATCATTCTCCATGCCAACTATTTGGGATCTTTTTTAGTACATTTGAAAGACCTTTTAAAGAATTTCTTGGGATCTATTTGAAAAATTTAATTTGGGTCTTTCAGACCAATTTTCTTGGGACCATATTCATTAAAATTTCATGGGATCTTTTTGAAAAATTTAATTTGGGTCTTTCAGACCAACTTTCTTGGGATCATATTCATAAAAATTTCATTGGATGTTTTTTGAAAAATTTAATTGGAATATCTCTGATAAAGCTACTTGGGATCTTTTCCATACCAATAAACTGGGACATTTAAAAAAATTACATGGATCTTTTTAAATTCATAAATATGGATCTTTTTGAAAAATACAATTGGGATCTTCTCCATGCCAATTATTTGGGATCTTTTTTAGTGCATTCGCAAGATCTTTTAAAGAATTTGCTTGGTATCTATTTGAAAAATTTAATTTGGGTCTTTCAGACCAACTTTCTTAGGATCATATTCATAAAAATTTCATTGGATGTTTTTTGAAAAATTTAATTGGAATATCTCTGATAAAGCTACTTGGGATCTTTTCCATACCAATAAACTGGGACATTTAAATAAATTACATGGATCTTTTTAAATTCATAAATATGGATCTTTTTGAAAAATACAATTGGGATCTTCTCCATGCCAATTATTTGGGAACTTTTTTAGTACATTTGAAAGACCTTTTAAAGAATTTCTTGGGATCTATTTGAAAAATTAAATTTGGGTCTTTTAGACCAACTTTCTTGGGACCATAATCATAAGTATTTCTTGGGATCTATTTGAAAAATTTAATTGGGGTCTTTCAGACCAACTTTCTTGGGATCATACTCATAAAAATTTCATGGGATCATTTTGGAAAAATTAATTGTAATATTTCTGATAAAGCTACTTGGGATCTTCTCCATACCAAAAAACTGGGACATTTAAAAAATTTACATGGATCTTTTAAATTCATAAATATTGATCTATAAAAAAGTTAAACCAGGGATCTTTTAGAAAAATACAATTGGGATCATTCTCCATGCCAACTATTTGGGATCTTTTTTAGAACATTTGAAAGACCTTTTAAAGAATTTCTTGGGATCTATTTGAAAAATTTAATTTGGGTCTTTCAGACCAATTTTCTTGGGACCATATTCATTAAAATTTCATGGGATCTTTTTGAAAAATTTAATTTGGGTCTTTCAGACCAACTTTCTTGGGATCATATTCATAAAAATTTCATTGGATGTTTTTTGAAAAATTTAATTGGAATATCTCTGATAAAGCTACTTGGGATCTTTTCCATACCAATAAACTGGGACATTTAAAAAAATTACATGGATCTTTTAAAATTCATAAAAATGGATCTTTTTGAAAAATACAATTGGGATCTTCTCCATGCCAATTATTTGGGATCTTTTTTAGTGCATTAGCAAGATCTTTTAAAGAATTTGCTTGGTATCTATTTGAAAAATTTAATTTGGGTCTTTCAGACCAACTTTCTTGGGACCATAATCATAAATATTTCTTGGGATCTATTTGAAAAATTTAATTGGGGTCTTTCAGACCAACTCTCTTGGGATCATACTCATAAAAATTTCATGGGATCATTTTGGAAAAATTAAATTGTAATATTTCTGATAAAGCTACTTGGAATCTTCTCCATACCAAAAAACTGGGACATTTAAAAAAATTACATGGATCTTTTTAAATTCATAAATATGGACCTTTAAAAAAGTTAAACCAGGGATCTTTTAGAAAAATTTCAATTGGGGTCTTCTCCATGCCAACTATTTGGGATCTTTTTTAGTACATTTGAAAGACCTTTAAAAGAATTTCTTGGGATCTATTTGAAATATTTAATTGGAATATCTCTGATAAAGCTACTTGGGATCTTCTCCATACCAATAAACTGGGACATTTAAAAAAATTACATGGATCTTTTAAATTCATAAATATTGATCTTTAAAAAAGTTAAACCAGGGATCTTTTAGAAAAATACAATTGGGGTCTTCTCCATGCCAACTATTTGGGATCATTTTAAGTACATTTGAAAGACCTTTTAAAGAATTTCTTGGGATCTATTTGAAAAATTTAATTTGGGTCTTTCAGACCAATTTTCTTGGGAACATAATCATAAATATTTCTTGGGATCTATTTGAAAAATTTAATTGGGGTCTTTCAGACCAACTTTCTTGGGACCATAATCATAAAAATTTCATGGGATCTTTTTTGAAAAATTTTATTGTAATATTTCTGATAAAGCTACTTGGGATCTTCTCTATACCAAAAAACTGGGACATTTAAAAAATTTACATGGATCTTTTAAATTCATAAAAATGGATCTTTAATAAGGTTAAACCAGGGATCTTTTAGAAAAATACAATTGGGATCTTTTCCATGCCAATTATTTAGGAACTTTTTCATCAAGATCTTTAAAACTTTAAAATTTAATTTGGGTCTTTCAGACAAACTTTCTTAAGATCATATTCATAGAAATTTCATGGGATCTTATTGAAAAATTTATTTTGGAACTTTCAAAACAAGTTAGTTGGGATCATATTCATAAAAATATCATGGGATCTTTTTGAAAAATTTAATTTGGGTGTTTCAGACCAAGATTCTTAGGATCACATTCATAAACATTTCATCGGATCTTTTTGATAAAATTTAATTGAAATATCTCCGATAAAGCTACTTGGTATCTTTTTCATAATAATTTAATGGGATATTTCTCAGACCATTAACATGGGAACTTTTCAAAAAGTAACATGGGCTCTTTTATAACATTGCTAGGGGCCTTTTTAAAATAGTTGCTTGTGATGTTTTTGAATATTTAATTGGGATCTTTTCCATAGCAATTATTTGGGTATCGCTTTTTTACGTAAACCCATTTGAAAGACCTTTTAGAAGTTTCTTGGGATCTATTTGAAAAAATCTCAAATTCTGGTCTTTAACCAACTTTCTGGACCGATGAATGCATAAATATGTTCGTTGTGATCCTATTTTAAAACATTAATTTAGGTCTTTTAGACCAACTTTCTTGGGATCATATTCTTAAAAAATTCATGGGATCTTTTTGGAAAAATTTAATTGGAATATCTCTGATAAAGGTACTTGGTATCTATTCCATAACAATAACATGGGATTTTTTAATAAATTACATAAATCTTTTAAATTCATAAATATGGATCTTTAAAAAAGTTAACCAGGTATCTTTTGAAAAATTTAATTGGGATATTTACCTTATCATTTCCTTGGGATCTGTAAATAATTACATGGGGAAATTTTAAATTCATAACTAGGGATCATTGAAGGATTACATAGGACCTATTAAAAAAAATTCAATTGGAATATCTCCTATAAATCTAGTTGGGATCTTATTCATATCAAATTCTTGAGATAGTTTTCACACCATTATCATGGGATCTTTACAAAAAGTAACAAGGGATCTTTTATAATATTGCTAGGGGCCTTTTTAAAATAGTTGCTTGTGATCTTTTTCAATATTTAATTGGGATCTTTTCCATAGCAATTATTTGGGATTTTGATTATACATAAGTTGGGACCATTTTAATGAACTTGTTGGGATCTATTTGATAATTTAATTTGGGTCTTTCAGACCAACTTTCTTGGGATCATATTCATAAAAATTTCATGGGATCTTTTTTGAAAAATTTAATTGTAATATTTCTGATAAAGCTACTTGGGATCTTCTCCATACCAAAAAACTGGGACATTTAAAAAATTTACATGGATCTTTTAAATTCATAAATATTGATCTATAAAAAAGTTAAACCAGGGATCTTTTAGAAAAATACAATTGGGATCATTCTCCATGCCAACTATTTGGGATCTTTTTTAGTACATTTGAAAGACCTTTTAAAGAATTTCTTGGGATCTATTTGAAAAATTTAATTTGGGTCTTTCAGACCAATTTTCTTGGGACCATATTCATTAAAATTTCATGGGATCTTTTTGAAAAATTTAATTTGGGTCTTTCAGACCAACTTTCTTGGGATCATATTCATAAAAATTTCATTGGATGTTTTTTGAAAAATTTAATTGGAATATCTCTGATAAAGCTACTTGGGATCTTTTCCATACCAATAAACTGGGACATTTAAAAAAATTACATGGATCTTTTAAAATTCATAAAAATGGATCTTTTTGAAAAATACAATTGGGATCTTCTCCATGCCAATTATTTGGGATCTTTTTTAGTGCATTAGCAAGATCTTTTAAGGAATTTGCTTGGTATCTATTTGAAAAATTTAATTTGGGTCTTTTAGACCAACTTTCTTAGGATCATATTCATAAAAATTTCATGGGATCTTATTGAAAAATTTAATTTGGAACATTCAGAACAAGTTAGTTGGGATCATATTCATAAAAATTTCATGGGATCATTTTGGAAAAATTTAATTGTAATATTTCTGATAAAGCTACTTGGGATCTTCTCCATACCAATAAACTGGGACATTTAAAAAATTTACATGGATCTTTTAAATTCATAAATATTGATCTTTAAAAAAGTTAAACCAGGGATCTTTTAGAAAAATACAATTGGGATCATTCTCCATGCCAACTATTTGGGATCTTTTTTATTACATTTGAAAGACCTTTTAAAGAATTTCTTGGGATCTATTTGAAAAATTTAATTTGGGTCTTTCAGACCAATTTTCTTGGGACCATATTCATTAAAATTTCATGGGATCTTTTTGAAAAATTTAATTTGGGTCTTTCAGACCAACTTTCTTGGGATCATATTCATAAAAATTTCATTGGATGTTTTTTGAAAAATTTAATTGGAATATCTCTGATAAAGCTACTTGGGATATTTTCCATACCAATAAACTGGGACATTTAAAAAAATTACATGGATCTTTTTAAATTCATAAATATGGATCTTTTTGAAAAATACAATTGGTATCTTCTCCATGCCAATTATTTGGGATCTTTTTTAGTGCATTAGCAAGATCTTTTAAAGAATTTGCTTGGTATCTATTTGAAAAATTTAATTTGGGTCTTTCAGACCAACTTTCTTAGGATCATATTCATAAAATTTTCATTGGATGTTTTTTGAAAAATTTAATTGGAATATCTCTGATAAAGCTACTTGGGATCTTTTCCATACCAATAAACTGGGACATTTAAATAAATTACATGGATCTTTTTAAATTCATAAATATGGATCTTTTTGAAAAATACAATTGGGATCTTCTCCATGCCAATTATTTGGGAACTTTTTTAGTACATTTGAAAGACCTTTTAAAGAATTTCTTGGGATTTAATTGAAAAATTTAATTTGGGTCTTTCAGACCAATTTTCATGGGACCATATTCATTAAAATTTCATGGGAGCTTTTTGAAAAATTTAGTTTGGGTCTTTCAGACCAATTTTCTTGGGAACATAATCATAAATATTTCTTGGGATCTATTTGAAAAATTTAATTGGGGTCTTTCAGACCAACTTTCTTGGGACCATAATCATAAAAATTTCATGGGATCTTTTTTGAAAAATTTTATTGTAATATTTCTGATAAAGCTACTTGGGATCTTCTCTATACCAAAAAACTGGGACATTTAAAAAATTTACATGGATCTTTTAAATTCATAAAAATGGATCTTTAATAAGGTTAAACCAGGGATCTTTTAGAAAAATACAATTGGGATCTTTTCCATGCCAATTATTTAGGAACTTTTTCATCAAGATCTTTAAAACTTTAAAATTTAATTTGGGTCTTTCAGACAAACTTTCTTAAGATCATATTCATAGAAATTTCATGGGATCTTATTGAAAAATTTATTTTGGAACTTTCAAAACAAGTTAGTTGGGATCATATTCATAAAAATTTCATGGGATCTTTTTGAAAAATTTAATTTGGGTGTTTCAGAACAAGTTTCTTAGGATCACATTCATAAACATTTCATCGGATCTTTTTGATAAAATTTAATTGAAATATCTCCGATAAAGCTACTTGGTATCTTTTTCATAATAATTTAATGGGATATTTCTCAGACCATTAACATGGGAACTTTTCAAAAAGTAACATGGGATTTTTTATAACATTGCTAGGGGCCTTTTTAAAATAGTTGCTTGTGATGTTTTTGAATATTTAATTGGGATCTTTTCCATAGCAATTATTTGGGATCTTTTTTAGTACATTTGAAAGACCTTTTAAAGAATTTCTTGGGATCTATTTGAAAAATTAAATTTGGGTCTTTTAGACCAACTTTCTTGGGACCATAATCATAAATATTTCTTGGGATCTATTTGAAAAATTTAATTTGGGTCTTTCAGACCAACTTTCTTGGGATCATATTCTTAAAAATTTCATGGGATCTTTTTGGAAAAATTTAATTGGAATATCTCTGATAAAGGTACTTGGTATCTATTCCATAACAATAACATGGGATTTTTTAATAAATTACATAAATCTTTTAAATTCATAAATATAGATCTTTAAAAAAGTTAACCAAGTATCTTTTGAAAAATTTAATTGGGATATTTACCTTATCATTTCCTTGGGATCTGTAAATAATTACATGGGGAAATTTTAAATTCATAACTAGGGATCATTGAAGGATTACATAGGACCTATTAGAAAAAATTCAATTGGAATATCTCCTATAAATCTAGTTGGGATCTTATTCATATCAAATTCTTGAGATAGTTTTCACACCATTATCATGGGATCTTTACAAAAAGTAACAAGGGATCTTTTATAACATTGCTAGGGGCCTTTTTAAAATAGTTGCTTGTGATCTTTTTCAATATTTAATTGGGATCTTTTCCATAGCAATTATTTGGGATTTTGATTATACATAAGTTGGGACCATTTTAATGAACTTGTTGGAATCTATTTGATAATTTAATTTGGGTCTTTCAGACCAACTTTCTTGGGATCATATTCATAAAAATTTCATGGGATCTTTTTGGAAAAATTTAATTGTAATATTTCTGATAAAGCTACTTGGGATCTTCTCCATATCAAAAAACTGGGACATTTAAAAAATTTACATGGATCTTTTAAATTCATAAATATTGATCTTTAAAAAAGTTAAACCAGGGATCTTTTAGAAAAATACAATTGGGATCATTCTCCATGCCAACTATTTGGGATCTTTTTTATTACATTTGAAAGACCTTTTAAAGAATTTCTTGGGATCTATTTGAAAAATTTAATTTGGGTCTTTCAGACCAATTTTCTTGGGACCATATTCATTAAATTTTCATGGGATCTTTTTGAAAAATTTAAAATGGGTCTTTCAGACCAACTTTCTTGGGATCATATTCATAAAAATTTCATTGGATGTTTTTTGAAAAATTTAATTGGAATATCTCTGATAAAGCTACTTGGGATATTTTCCATACCAATAAACTGGGACATTTAAAAAAATTACATGGATCTTTTTAAATTCATAAATATGGATCTTTTTGAAAAATACAATTGGTATCTTCTCCATGCCAATTATTTGGGATCTTTTTTAGTGCATTAGCAAGATCTTTTAAAGAATTTGCTTGGTATCTATTTGAAAAATTTAATTTGGGTCTTTCAGACCAACTTTCTTAGGATCATATTCATAAAAATTTCATTGGATGTTTTTTGAAAAATTTAATTGGAATATCTCTGATAAAGCTACTTGGGTTCTTTTCCATACCAATAAACTGGGACATTTAAATAAATTACATGGATCTTTTTAAATTCATAAATATGGATCTTTTTGAAAAATACAATTGGGATCTTCTCCATGCCAATTATTTGGGAACTTTTTTAGTACATTTGAAAGACCTTTTAAAGAATTTCTTGGGATTTAATTGAAAAATTTAATTTGGGTCTTTCAGACCAATTTTCATGGGACCATATTCATTAAAATTTCATGGGATGTTTTTTGAAAAATTTAATTGGAATATCTCAGATAAAGCTACTTGGGATCTTTTCCATACCAATAAACTGGGACATTTAAAAAAATTAAATGGATCTTTTTAAATTCATAAATATGGATCTTTAAAAAAGTTAAACCAGGGATCTTTTTGAAAAATACAATTGGGGACTTCTCCATGCCAACTATTTGGGATCTTTTTTAGTACATTTGAAAGACCTTTTAAAGAATTTCTTGGGATCTATTTGAAAAATTAAATTTGGGACTTTTAGACCAACTTTCTTGGGACCATAATCATAAATATTTCTTGGGATCTATTTGAAAAATTTAATTGGGGTCTTTCAGACCAACTTTCTTGGGATCATACTCAAAAAAATTTCATGGGATCATTTTGGAAAAATTTAATTGTAATATTTCTGATAAAGCTACTTGGGATCTTCTCCATACCAAAAAACTGGGACATTTAAAAAATTTACATGGATTTTTTAAATTCATAAATATTGATCTTTAAAAAAGTTAAACCAGGGATCTTTTAGAAAAATACAATTGGGATCATTCTCCATGCCAACTATTTGGGATCTTTTTTAGTACATTTGAAAGACCTTTTAAAGAATTTCATGGGATCTTTTTGAAAAATTTAATTTGGGTCTTTCAGACCAATTTTCTTGGGACCATATTCATTAAAATTTCATGGGATCTTTTTGAAAAATGTAATTTGGGTCTTTCATACCAACTTTCTTAAGATCATATTCATAGAAATTTCATGGCATCTTATTGAAAAATTTATTTTGGAACTTTCAAAACAAGTTAGTTGGGATCATATTCATAAAAATTTCATGGGATCTTTTTGGAAAAATTTTATTGTAATATCTCTGATAAAGCTACTTGGGATCTTCTCCATACCAATAAACTGGGACATTTAAATAAATTACATGGATCTTTTTAAATTCATAAATATGGATCTTTTTGAAAAATACAATTGGGATCATCTCCATGCCAATTATTTGGGAACTTTTTTAGTACATTTGAAAGACCTTTTAAAGAATTTTTTGGGATCTATTTGAAAAATTTAATTTGGGTCTTTCAGACCAATTTTTTTGGGACCATAATCATAAATATTTCTTGGGATCTATTTGAAAAATTTAATTGGGGTCTTTCAGACCAACTTTCTTGGGACCATAATCATAAAAATTTCATGGGATCTTTTTTGAAAAATTTTATTGTAATATTTCTGATAAAGCTACTTGGGATCTTCTCCATACCAAAAAGCTGGGACATTTAAAAAATTTACATGGATCTTTTAAATTCATAAAAATGGATCTTTAATAAGGTTAAACCAGGGATCTTTTAGAAGAATACAATTGGGGTCTTCTCCATGCCAACTATTTGGGATCTTTTTTAGTACATTTGAAAGACCTTTTAAAGAATTTCTTGGGATCTATTTAAAAAATTAAATTTGGGTCTTTTAGACCAACTTTCTTGGGACCATAATCATAAATATTTCTTGGGATCTATTTGAAAAATTTAATTTGGGTCTTTCAGACCAATTTTCTTGCGACCATATTCATTAAAATTTCATGGGATCTTTTTGAAAAATTTAATTTGGGTCTTTCAGACCAACTTTCTTAGGATCATATTCATAAAAATTTCATTGGATGTTTTTTGAAAAATTTAATTGGAATATCTCTGATAAAGCTACTTGGGATCTTTTCTATACCAATAAACTGGGACATTTAAATAAATTACATGGATCTTTTTAAATTCATAAATATGGATCTTTTAGAAAAATACAATTGGGATCTTTTCCATGCCAATTATTTGGGAACTTTTTCATCAAGATCTTTAAAACTTTAAAATTTAATTTGGGTCTTTCAGACAAACTTTCTTAAGATCATATTCATAGAAATTTCATGGGATCTTATTGAAAAATTTATTTTGGAACTTTCAAAACAAGTTAGTTGGGATCATATTCATAAAAATTTCATGGGATCTTTTTGAAAAATTTAATTTGGGTGTTTCAGACCAAGTTTCTTAGGATCACATTCATAAACATTTCATCGGATCTTTTTGATAAAATTTAATTGAAATATCTCCGATAAAGCTACTTGGTATCTTTTTCATAATAATTTAATGGGATATTTCTCAGACCATTAACATGGGAACTTTTCAAAAAGTAACATGGGATCTTTTATAACATTGCTAGGGGCCTTTTTAAAATAGTTGCTTGTGATGTTTTTGAATATTTAATTGGGATCTTTTCCATAGCAATTATTTGGGATCTTTTTAAGTGCATTATCAAGATCTTTTAAAGAATTTCTTGGGATCTATTTGAAAAATTTAATTTGGGTCTTTCAGACCAATTTTCTTGGGACCATATTCATTAAAATTTCATGGGATCTTTTTGAAAAATGTAATTTGGGTCTTTCATACCAACTTTCTTAAGATCATATTCATAGAAATTTCATGGCATCTTATTGAAAAATTTATTTTGGAACTTTCAAAACAAGTTAGTTGGGATCATATTCATAAAAATTTCATGGGATCTTTTTGGAAAAATTTTATTGTAATATCTCTGATAAAGCTACTTGGGATCTTCTCCATACCAATAAACTGGGACATTTAAATAAATTACATGGATCTTTTTAAATTCATAAATATGGATCTTTTTGAAAAATACAATTGGGATCTTCTCCATGCCAATTATTTGGGAACTTTTTTAGTACATTTGAAAGACCTTTTAAAGAATTTCTTGGGATCTATTTGAAAAATTTAATTGGGGTCTTTCAGACCAACTTTCTTGGGACCATAATCATAAAAATTTCATGGGATCTTTTTTGAAAAATTTTATTGTAATATTTCTGATAAAGCTACTTGGGATCTTCTCTATACCAAAAAACTGGGACATTTAAAAAATTTACATGGATCTTTTAAATTCATAAAAATGGATCTTTAATAAGGTTAAACCAGGGATCTTTTAGAAAAATACAATTTGGACCTTCTCCATGCCAATTATTTGGGATCTTTTTTAGTGCATTAGCAAGATCTTTTAAAGAATTTGCTTGGTATCTATTTGAAAAATTTAATTTGGGTCTTTTAGACCAACTTTCTTGGGACCATAATCATAAATATTTCTTGGGATCTATTTGAAAAATTTAATTTGGGTCTTTCAGACCAACTTTCTTAAGATCATATTCATAGAAATTTCATGGGATCTTATTGAAAAATTTATTTTGGAACTTTCAAAACAAGTTAGTTGGGATCATATTCATAAAAATTTCGTGGGATCTTTTTGGAAAAATTTTATTGTAATATCTCTGATAAAGCTACTTGGGATCTTCTCCATACCAATAAACTGGGACATTTAAAAAAATTACATGGATCTTTTTAAATTCATAAATATGGATCTTTTTGAAAAATACAATTGGGGACTTCTCCATGCCAACTATTTGGGATCTTTTTTAGTACATTTGAAAGACCTTTTAAAGAATTTCTTGGGATCTATTTGAAAAATTAAATTTGGGTCTTTTAGACCAACTTTCTTAAGATCATATTCATAGAAATTTCATGGGATCTTATTGAAAAATTTATTTTGGAACTTTCAAAACAAGTTAGTTGGGATCATATTCATAAAAATTTCATGGGATCTTTTTGGAAACATTAATTGGAATATCTCTGATAAAGGTACTTGGTATCTATTCCATAACAATAACATGGGATTTTTTAATAAATTACATAAATCTTTTAAATTCATAAATATGGATCTTTAAAAAAGTTAACCAGGTATCTTTTGGAAAAATTTAATTGGGATATTTACCTTATCATTTCCTTGGGATCTGTAAATAATTACATGGGGAAATTTTAAATTCATAACTTGGGATCATTGAAGGATTACATAGGACCTATTAGAAAAAATTCAATTGGAATATCTCCTATAAATCTAGTTGGGATCTTATTCATATCAAATTCTTGAGATAGTTTTCACACCATTATCATGGGATCTTTACAAAAAGTAACAAGGGATCTTTTATAATATTGCTAGGGGCCTTTTTAAAATAGTTGCTTGTGATCTTTTTCAATATTTAATTGGGATCTTTTCCATAGCAATTATTTGGGATTTTGATTATACATAAGTTGGGACCATTTTAATGAACTTGTTGGGATCTATTTGATAATTTAATTTGGGTCTTTCAGACCAACTTTCTTGGGATCATATTCATAAAAATTTCATGGGATCTTTTTGGAAAAATTTAATTGTAATATTTCTGATAAAGCTACTTGGGATCTTCTCCATACCAAAAAACTGGGAAATTTAATAAATTTACATGGATCTTTTAAATTCATAAATATTGATCTTTAAAAAAGTTAAACCAGGGATCTTTTAGAAAAATACAATTGGGGTCTTCTCCATGCCAACTATTTGGGATCTTTTTATGTACATTTGAATGACCTTTTAAAGAATTTCTTGGGATCTATTTGAAAAATTTAATTTGGGTCTTTCAGACCAACTTTCTTGGGATCATATTCATAAAAATTTCATGGGATTTTTGAAAAATTTAATTGGGGTCTTTCAGACCAACTTTCTTGGGATCATACTCATAAAAATTACATGGGATCATTTTGGAAAAATTTAATTGTAATATTTCTGATAAAGCTACTTGGGATCTTCTCCATACCAAAAAACTGGGACATTTAAAAAATTTACATGGATCTTTTAAATTCATAAATATTGATCTATAAAAAAGTTAAACCAGGGATCTTTTAGAAAAATACAATTGGGATCATTCTCCATGCCAACTATTTGGGATCTTTTTTAGAACATTTGAAAGACCTTTTAAAGAATTTCTTGGGATCTATTTGAAAAATTTAATTTGGGTCTTTCAGACCAATTTTCTTGGGACCATATTCATTAAAATTTCATGGGATCTTTTTGAAAAATTTAATTTGGGTCTTTCAGATCAACTTTCTTGGGATCATATTCATAAAAATTTCATTGGATGTTTTTTGAAAAATTTAATTGGAATATCTCTGATAAAGCTACTTGGGATCTTTTCCATACCAATAAAATGGGACATTTAAATAAATTACAT